>CAEGAE010028869.1:0-13439 GCA_903067095.1 Girardinus metallicus | reverse complement strand
GAGCCAGTGGAAGGACTTTAAAACTGGGGTTATGTGCTCTATCTTCCTGGTTTTAGTGAGAACGCGAGCAGCAGCATCTGGATCAGCTGCAGCTGTTTGATTGATTTGTTGGACAGACCTGTGAAGACGCTGCTGCAGTAATCAAAGCGGCTAAAGATAAACGCATGGATGAGTTTCTCTAGATCTCGTTGAGATCTTAATAACCAACTCATGCTATTTTTATCATTATGTCACTTCCAGGTTGTGTGAAGGACCAAAAAAAGACTTAAATCATTTTAAATGAAGCATTTGTACACACATGCAGTCATAAACACACACAACAATAGCAGATTTAAAACCACAAGCCCCTGGAGTGAAGCACAATGGTTACACAACTGTGAATACACACACACACGCATATACGCCGCCACACACACAGAGGGAGCATCTGTTGCTGTTTTTCTGGGACTGACCTGCTGATTCCACAGCACATGGGTTTTAAATCACTATTATCACTGCTGCTCACTGCCTGACTCACTAATACATGTTTATTGAGAGTGTGTCTGTTATTCAGCCGGAACATCTGGGCACCAAGATGTTTCTCATCAGACACGCTGGATTTCAATGTGACGCTCTACCGTCTGCTGGTCACTCCACCTCCCAGACATGTTATTACATTCATCTTCCTCAGGGAGAAATATGTGGAAACTCTGTCTCATTGGAAACCCACTTAATACTTTTAAATTCATGGCAACATCACACTTCATAAAATTAATTTATAACAAAATGATGTTAAACCAGGTTTTAGTTCAACAGCTTTTTCTATGAATGGTGCTGATATTCCTGTGTCCAGCCAGTAGCCAGATACTTCTATTCCAATAATGATTAATAATGAACCGACTCATTTTTTTTTTTGCATTTGTTATTAGAGCAATTTGTGGTTAGTTATGTCACCTCTACCCCAGTAAAATCAGCTGATGTTTAACCCTAGACTTTAAAAAGTTAATTTCAAAACCGTTTCACTGTTTTAATACTTTGACATTTAAGAGACGTGCTGGAGAGACCAAATTCTCCATGGCAGTGTTGAAGTGCTACCCCTCCCTCACCTGTTGCTGCACACTGATGATCAGCTCCCTTCATGAATGAAACTAGGTTTAAAGCCATTCCATCATGGTATACTTTTGGTTTTACATTTTCTGTTGATACTGTGAAGCGGTTGCATTTCTACTCATGGTTCTTATACAGGTCCTTACTTGGCACAAACATAATATGAATCAAAAGTCAAAACGACTGACCTCAGGTTTGAACCTAAAAATAGGTAAAGAAATATTTACATACCAGTAAAATATAAAATGTTCTTAATATTCATGTCAAAAGTTAATAATTTTCCAGAGATGGATGGATTTGGGATTGGTACTTTGGATGAATGAATGAAAGAATAAATAATTCATGGTTGGATGAATGGATGGATTTATGGATGGATGAACAGGTGGATGGACGGATGGATGGATGGATGCCAAACCTCGGTTCTTTCATAGGATTTTTACTGGAGGTTTTCATAGTTTCTCAGCAGAAACCAAAGAACAGGCAGTTTTAATCCAGATGCTCAGTAAATGGGCCGGGAGAAGCTTTGTTAATTTTGAGTCCTTCATTTAAAAAGGGAACAGGAAGTGGGTCATGGTTCTGACTGCACACAGCCTTGGTGGAAGCAAACAGGATCCAAGGACGACAGGGAACAGAAACGGTTTTTTCAAGCAGTCTTATCAAGCAGTGCTGGAAGCAGCAGAATAGACATTACCTAATCACTATACTCTCTCACACAATGTAGCAGCAAGTTAAACTTTATCACTTAAGGAATGTGCATCAGCTGCAAGATGATAAGAGAAGAGATGCAGGAAATGGAATCAGACCTGGAACTGAAGACATCCTGCTTCACCAGCTGACTCAGGCAGCGCCATTAGCATCCAGTTTAACATGTTTGGTTGTCTCTTTTATAGAGAAGGCCTATCTGTCGGGGGTGTAATTACTTTGTTTTCGTCTCCTTTTTTACAGGGTCTTAGGGTGTTTTCACACATGATAGTCTAGTAGATTGGGAAACAAAATTGTGAAATTTGTTACATTTTCAGCTGGTTCTCTTCCACATTGCACTGTGTCAAACGAACCTGTTCACCCCCTCAACTTTGGTGGAGCTCCACCAAGAACCACTGAAGAAAACGACAAAAACCTCTGAGAGCAATTTTCTTCTTCACTAAATGTAAACAAATATGGAGTTGTGTCAGATTTTAGAGGTTGTAGGACTTCTCCCACCATTTTTCCCGCTAGCACTAAATTCTTGTGTTTACTTTGGTTGCATTTATACAGAATGCTCTGCACTACAGTCTGCTTCATGCTTTTGGACCGGTTTCTGGTCCGCTTGGCATCCACATATACATTCGCACCAGAGTTCACTTCAACTGAACCAAGGTTTGTAGGGGGACTAGCGTTCGCCGTTTTGGTCTGATCAAAGTTTAATTGCATGTTCACACCTCCCGAAACGAACCGGACTTTCTACGCAAATAAACTCGAGTTTGATTAAAGTGGACTAAACAGGGCCGGTCAGAACATGATCAGAATTCATTTTTATGAACGCTCCAGGGTTTACAGAAGATCAAGTGGTTTCCACAGGGTAAAAATAAAAATATCTTCAGTAAAAATATCCACTCTGTATATTTTCAGCACTATTTAACCAAAATAATCCATTTTAAGAATTTCTAACTTTAGCATTATAACCTCATTCATATGATGGAATATTCTCAGCATTACATGTTCATGGGAACTATGAGAAAGCAAAATCCTGGAGCATTACTGGATGTTTCTGATGTGTGGGAATGTTCAGATGTCAGCAGCTTTTGCTGCCAATCAATAATTATGATAGTCATCATATTAATGCTTCTTATTACAGTCATAACATCCCAAGCTGTCCAAGTCTGAGAGTTAATTTCACCTTGAATGACTGCGGTGTTTATCCAGTCATTTAATTTTAGCCTGTGCCCAAATAAATACCCATCACTTTCAGAAAATTGCTGAATAGTGGCCAGAGTTCTTTCAGAGCCAGAGTAATGACAGCATTTAACTCACTGCTGGCAGCCGCAAATAAGAATCAGATTGGATGAAGCACAAACCAATCTGCAAACACAATTCCTATCATCAAGCTGCCAGAGTGGTGGGTTCATCATCACAGCAAATGTTACTCTGTCACCCAGTGAGATTACAGACACCAGTGCTCTCCCAGTCATTCTAAATCCATCCCAGTATCTGAGCCGTAGATCTCCAGACTCATTATCACAACAGTCTGACCAGCTTCCATGAGAACCAGCCCGCTTCACGTCTCTGGGATGTTGTGGAAACCTCCCCCTCTGTGGGAATGGAAAAATCCGGTGGGATAACTCCCCCGATGCTCGACATGATGGTGACTGTGGTTCACATGAAGAACTTTGTGACTCTGTGTTGGCCAACATCCTGACAGGAAGTGACCTTTACTGTACAAAGATGATGATAATCCCTGAATAAGGATTAAAAACAATTTGAAACACCAACACAAAATCAGTACATTTCTAAGGGGATGATTTTATCAAATTTGTGTCTTAATTTCCAATCACAAAAATAATGTTGCTGATTGGCTATTAACAAAAAATTTGTCCAAATTCTGGTTAGTAGTGATTAATTTGTTGCGGGAAAACTTACATGTTTTTAAGCTAAGTTCTTCCTCAGATCTGAAACACCGGCTCTTAAAATTTTAGACTTTTGAAGAAAAATCTGACATTTATAAAGAGGTTCAGATGCCTTTCTCTGTTAATCCACAGTCAATTAACTGAAACTCACAGAAAACATGTTAAGAGCTGAATAATTGACGAGTCATATCAAAAGCAAACATATGAGCAAATGATGAACTTTAAAGCAATTTTTTGAAAAGACAAAGGAAAGAGGGAGGCAGGAAGGCAAAATTAGAAAATCTGCTTCCTGCAGCATCAGAAATAATACTTAACACACCATAACACTGAAATCTGCAGAAAATATGAAATCAGACGAACATCAGTTGATTTTGATGTCATTAGTGTCATCAGTCTGTGTGCATCATGTAACACTGATGAAGTGCTGCAGGAATTTTAAATTCAAATCTTAATGAAATGCTTAACAGAAAAGGGAAGGACAGTTTTTAGTACTATGTGAAGCTATTTTGCTCATAACTCCAATAAAACAAGCTGCCAAAAGTCAATAGTTTAAAGAGACTTTTTAAGATCTAAATCTGCCAGGGGTATGAATAATTATGGGTTCAGCTAAATATAAATCTACTGATACAGTGAGGTCATGGGGTCATGTTTTTGGGTTTGAGATGATGAATTGGTCTAAGCCGCAGACTGATTTTACCCAGTTTGAGGCATGTTCTGTGCACCATCACTAATAATAGCTGCGGTTTTACTGGATTTATAGCCTAAAATAAAGCAGCAAAAAGACACTATGAGAGCAAAGAGCTTTTTATAAATGACTTATAATGTTTTGTTTAAGTGGGAGGAATTACATTCTTGTGTTTTCTCATTATACCCTTGTAAAACTCTGCTCAGTGTATGTTTATAATAAAAACTTTAAATTATAGCTTAATTTCCGACTGAAGAACTTGAATTTAGGTCTTTGAGCTGTGAGTGTTAGACTGTTTGTCACTGCACAACAAAGGACACATTGAATCATCCAGGAAGTCTAAGAAAAGCTGTAATTGTCTTATCATGGTTACAATCATTTTCAGTTCTTCACTGCTTTCTGCTCCCTTCGTCTTTTCCGCTTTTATTGTAAAAATATCAGCTTTGATGCCCCGTTTGTGACAGCCCAAACATATTTTTAGAACTACAGTTTTTACAGCTAAAAACAAGCAGAGAGACATAAAACAGATGATCTTCACTGAAGGCTGCATCATCATGCTGCCAGTCTGGAGTAGAGCTGAAAAAATAAAGTCAAAATAAAAGCTGAGCCCCAAAGATGATGCCAAAGACGTGGAGCTGCCATCCAAATCGTCCAAAGATGATCACTGCTGCTTTCTAATTTCTTCCTCCACCAAACCAAAGCAGCACACCACTTAAATCAACACAGACATTTTAATCTGGCTCTGAAAAGCACAGATTAGCCATTATGTTAAAGCCCTTCCAAGGCTGGGAGCGACATTCTCCCCTTAACGTACTGGTATTTGTTTCAAATGGGGTATGACATCAGATTTTATACAGTAAAGCTCCACTAACGTTTCTCCTCAGCCTCTCATTCTGGACAAACAACTAACTTTCCATTTCCAAAAGCCATGGCCTCATTTTCCCTTGATGTCGGCTCTGCGTCCTACAGAGGAGCAATTTGCACTCTAGAATTAACATTCCCGGGCCATTTTATATTTAAGCACAATCAAGCCAACAACACAGTCTGCTGTTTAATTAGATGCTTCCATTATATGTCATTTCAGTAACTATGTTTGACTTGGTGTTAAGCTCCGACACCAAAAAGGGCAAAAAGAAAATCACTTGTGATTTTTTTCTGGGTCAAGCACTCCAACATGAAAGTGGTTACTTGCGTTGAAGCTGTAACCAGTGCATGCAGAAACTGCTGAAATAGCCCCTGGCTCTTATCTCTTATCCCATTTGCAGATGATGTAATTTTGTTGACATCTTCAAACTAGATAGTCAAGAAGTTCACAGCACAGTGGAGTGACTTTAAGTAACTTGGGGTCGTGTTGCCAGGTTACAAAATTGAATTGGACACAGAAAGGAAGCTCAAGAAGCTGAAATACTAAGGCATGATGCTATTTGACAAAATGTTGCCTGGCGTTTCTAAATCCAGGAGCTAAAATTTATTTTACTCGCCGCTGATTGGCTGAAATAAGGACGTTAGCTTCTGCAGTACTGCTAAGGCGGTTTCCACTGTGTGTATTAATGCACATGTAGGTATATTTGATGTTTGAACTATTAAAATAGTCGCTTAGTAACCTTTTCAGAGGGGTCCCAAGCTGTGGCGGATTTTAGCCATTGGTGGGCAGCGTTGGTCTCTTACCTCAATGCATTTGCTTGGTTATGTGCCAGTGATACTGATGTAGCACAGGTTTGTGGGTTGTTGAAAGTGTATTGAAATATATACATACAGTAAATGTCAGCCATAATGGCAATATTAATATAGGATTTCGATATCATCCCTAATATGGTGTCACAGTGACGGTGTCTGTAACTGTACCTTATGTGAGTGAAATCTGTGTAAAAAAGGAGTGAAGGTTTCAGAAAGAAAGCATGCCTGTGCTTGTGTGTGAAAGCAGAGAAATGAGGCTTGGCAGTTTTCAAACAGGAACACACACCGAGGTATACAGATGATGTCAGTCTGTTTCTAGCTACCCTACCTTTATCTTATGAACATAGTACATTTTCAGTAAAGGTGTGTCTGACTGAGCAGTCCAGCGTTTAATCCAATAATTTACCACTACCAGCAACAAATGCATCTAAATGACAGAATGAGAACTCAGGCAATTAGTCACTTTTGATTGAGTATGGATTGTGTAATACTTTGCACTTTAAAAATGAACACATTATACAATCATTTCAAAAGTATTCTGTTAAAAACATGCAAGGAATTAGTTTATAAAAGTAAAATAGTCCAATTGGATTCTGCCAAAACTGATTAAAAAGACAGGGAGGGAGATGTAACTATACATCCAACTCATAAGATTTACAGGACCTTAATATTATAAAAAAATAATAATAATCTAAGAATCCCCATGTAAAAGTTTCACCAATCTAAATTTAAAGAATCTGTATTGACAGTAGAATTTAGATTTTTATCTTGTTCTAATGCCACAAATTCTAGTGAAACATTACCTTTTTCAAGACTTACAATTACAGTAACAGGTACTAAAGATTATAAACTCTTAATTCATCTCTGTTTTTTAAATAATAAAGCACCTTCAGCTCTGATTGGATCAGTTTTGGTTTTTGAGCAAAAGCTGATCAAATGTGGCCCAAATTCCTCAAGAAAAACTTTTTTTAAATATTTTTTTTTACACAAGTTCATATCTGACAAATATTCCAGAGTATGAATTACAAATGGTTATAAAACAAATTGGATGCAAACTATCGCCAATTACTGTGGCGATATTTTCTTCGTGTTTAAAAAACATCTTGGTCTTGTTTGTCGCTGTGTCAGTTTTTTTTTTTTTCCTTAGTAATCAAAAAGTTGTCTAAAATGGCCTGGGCACTTTCACCTCTTAGTTAGTTTTTCTGACTAAAACCCGATGCCGACTTTCTCTAGGCAGGTTACATCAGGATATTATAATATTTCAAGAATAAACATCCTCAGGTGTCAGATAAGTTAATTGTAATGAAGAAAATGTGGAGCTAACCAAAACTCAATGTTACCAATTTGAAAAATAAGTGTAGAGATGACTTAATGCTAGAAAGACCAGTTGCGTATTTATCACGTCCATTCCATTATACAATGATTCCAAGTTATTATTAATCAAATAGCGTGCCAGTTTTCTTCCATACATGGTCATAGTATATATGTGATGCAAAAGTTATTAAAATAAACCATCTGATTATTAGTAATTATCTGATTAAAAATTCCTTTATTTAAGTTGTTACACTGTGTCATTCTCACCATCGACAGTGCTTGCTCTTTTTATTTCCCCTTTTGTGGTAGTAGATACTTGCTACACTAACCGCCTCCTCGCAATGTTACATATTGGCCAATTATGACTTCACAGTCTGAGGTCACCAGGGGAAACACCAAATCATCAGTTTCATGGAGAAACACGCTTGTTTCATCAGTGCAGAGTCAGTTTACTTCACCGACTCTGAGGTCACTGAACCATTCAAGCCTGACTGGATGTCATTACTCATTTAGATCAGGACCTTCAGCGTTCAGAACAGTCCAGTACTTTATCCTTTCCCCCCCCAGCACCAACAACACAACTCATTTAAAGGGCAAATGTGGTCATATTTTAGAGAAACTAAAGATTTTGAAAGTGCAAAACACAAAATAACTTGTAATTTCATCCTTTGAATCTGAAAACAGAAAATTTAAAAACATTTTTGATACAAAAAGAGCCTTCATGTTTCTGATAATGTGCTGTCTGAGAGCAATAAATTGGGGCTCTGAGTGTTCCTAGTCTGAATCATAACCTTTGACCTTTCTGGAATGGATTTTACTTGAGAATCCTCCCAAGGGTGGAGCTGAGGCTGCTGCCCACTTTATCCTTCCACTCAACTTTCTGTGAATATGGATGGTATAGCAGTGTTTTTACACCCAGATTCTTCAGCACTGACCTGTTGTGACTTCTCCTGTCAATGTCTGTCTTTTGGACATCTGTCCAGTCAGCGGTCTTCCCTATGATTGTGTCTCCTACTGAGACAGAGTGACTGTTTAGAGAATGAGGAGTGAGCTCTTTACACTTGATCAAACTCATCAAAACTTTTACAGATTATAACAATCAGAATAGATCCCTGCTATTCAGTTCGTCTTGTGTTGGATGTCGTTGCTATACTGTCATGCATAAGAATGTTGACATCTTTGCAGCAACTTCCCTCTTTTCTAATCATACATTTCTGCATAATGACCTTTCATTTTTGTCCACGGGGTTGACGGGATGCATTTGCTTACTTTGATATTAAGTATTTCAGTTCTAAAGAGCCTAATATAACCTTTAAAACTCTGTGCTTCATGTCTCAATGTATTCCATGATATTTGCAAACATGCAGCGACAGAAGGCAAAGGGTCTTTCCCGCAGGACACGATTCAGATGCAAGATTATATAATAACTGAATTACAGTCAGTTTAGATAACATGCAAACTGTTTACGGCAAATAAAAATTTGATTAAATTTGATGTAAATATTCCATCAATGCAAAAATACGCAAGTCCTACTGGGATATTAGGCTTTTATGCCTGGCTAACAGACAGCAAGTAAAAGAACAAAATGCATCATGGGAACACAGAGTCACTGCTCACGTTGCAGCTAAATGCTCCAGACCCTGAGCTGGAATAATTCTGCAAGGTTAGCACACAGAGTTGTTACTGAGAACATGACCGGACATCCTAAACTGGGTCTTATCTGCAAAGCGTTCTCAATCAGACGGGAGGAAAATCGTACCAACGCTGGAGGGCAAATTCTTCTGGAGGCCAGTTACAACAAAGCGTCAGAAGGTTTTAACAGAGAAACTACAAACTGACAGAAGTATTTGATCAACATCTCATTACTATGAAACAGACTTTTCACCAATCAGCACCTGAATTTTAAACCAGTGCAGCTAATCGGGATTTACGATGAACGATGTTTACAAAGACATTTACAGAAATATCTCATCTCCAATATAATTTGTAGAATCTGTTTTAAACAGAACTTAACATTTGTAAATGGTTAAAATCCGCATTTTCTCTAGTTGTTTTCATTAAGGAAATGTCTCCACAAATCCTTTAATGCTTACCTCAGTTACTAAAATACATATCAGGTTTGGTCACTGTTTATATATTACCTGCACGGAGAGCATTACTGCATGGCTCTTGAAATATAATATCCTAACAAATACTGCACTCCCGCAGCCTTTTTTATGCAATATAGAACACAATCATATTGCCATGACAAGTGTGATACTTTGTCCAAGAAAAAAAAAAACATGGTGTTATTTACAAATATCTGCTTAAATTATTAAATAAGTGCATTTAAAATACATAGAGGCTCTATGAAATCAAGGACTTCTTGACTGAAAAAAATTGTAGGCTATTTCCAGAATGAAGTCCAGTTTTTTCAAAATGGTAGAAGAAAAAGTGAGAATTTGCCTTTAAAAATGTAATCAAATAGAGTTTCCAACCAAGAATGGATCAACTTTATTGTCCAAAAACAGCAAAAAAAAAAGAAAAACAAACATAAAAAAAAAAACGCACATTTTTGAATCAAAAAGTAAATATCTAGACAGAAACAAAAATGCTACTTTTATCATGACTTCCATACCCTAACTAAAAATAGGAAAAAAAAGAAAGTAAAAAAAAATAAAAAATACCAGCACTTTTTTGGCAATAAGTTAATGTTTTATGTTGTCTGAAAATGAGCCGTTACCTAGCAACCCAAGCAGAGCTCCAGCAGGTTTGATCAGCTGGGTTTACCATTGTATGCGCTGTACAATGGCTGCTGGAAAAGACAAGTGTTTTGTTGTTGACTTACTATTCAGGAACCACTTGCTGCACTCTTGTTGGCTGTGCAGAAGGCTCTACAAATGCTTTTCAAATATGTATAATTGTACATCTGTTTGCAGCCATTTTCACATGCTAGTGTAAATGTTGATTCATGGGGCGTGGCCAAATTCATGCCATCATCCAAGAAAGATTTTGGGCAAATAATGCAATGAACATGTTTTGTATAGGCCATAGATATATCCCAACCAGTTCAAGGATGCGTAATAGGTCACCTTTAAGCATTTAAAATATAGTTTATAAAATGTAAAATTTTTTTGTACACTGCCTCATTTTTTAGCATAAAATACATGTACGCTTGAATACCCTACTTTTTGCTAAGGGATATTTTTAAACGGAATCAGATTGATCGACAGAGTTTGTGCACACAAACAAGGAATTTGACTGTTTCTCATTTTAAACATATACACAATTAAAAAACAAAAGAGCAAATACATCCATATATGTACACCTTATCATTTCTCAAGCCTACCATAGATATATTAAATTGTAGCATTTATATAAATAGGTAAAACACTAACCTGAACTTTAAGGTTAGCCACATGCTAACCCACAACATGACTATAAACCAGCAGATGCAGATGATCAAGCCCTGAATCTAAGCAGCATCAGAGCCTGGAGCTTCCACACCAGCAGCCCTGACGGCCACATGCAGGCGCGCGAGTTCATCAGCCACACGTGTCAGAGAGTGTGTGTTCAATCAGCAGGCTAATAAAGTGTTGAGCCAGCTGGCAAAATCGCTGGCGGGACTTCACACACAGCCTCCCTGTGCAGACCGATGCAAAACAGAGCAAGGCTGATACTTCTATCTGATGGACAGCAACTTCGCTCAGGAAGCAAGCAGATTAAACCACGGAGGTGAGGAGATAAGTGCGCTTAAATTGGGACTCAGCAGGAAGCCAGAACAGTTGACAACATTCATCCGCCCTTTGGGAGCTGCTGCATCTCTCCAGCTCATTCACTTCCAAAGCAACCAGCTGGACAGATGGAGGGAATTGAATCATAGAGTTGAAACAACCAGAAATAAAACTATCCTCTTCGTCAGACGGTATTGACTCTATGTGGCTGGAAGGAGTGTTAATTAGGAACATGATTACAATAACCAGCGAAGTGTGCAGTTATTTTGATACGGCTGAAAAACCACAAAAACCTTTTATCAAAAAATGTGAGTTTTTCTGAAATTGGCGTGTTTGCACAATTTAATGGTTAATGGAAAAGCAGCTATTGACGCACATTAAAAACACCTGAGCATCACCGACTGAGTGATACTTCACCACAATAAACGGTTTGACTTCATACCATCTGTTAGTGGCTTTCAACCGTTCCTGGTTGCACTTCCTGCCTGCCAAACCAAACAACTGGCACGCTTCTACAGCTGGTCCTGTTTTCAGTGCCTTGCAAACGTCAAAATAAAATCATCCATCCTTCGATTGTCTATACCCAGTTATCTTTACGTGGACCTCAGAGGATTTTTTTAGTGACTTAAGAGCATCATGAAGACCAAGGAACACAGCAGACCAGTCAGGGAGGAAGTCGTGGAGACGCCTATGGGTTAGGTTACCAAACAATATCCCAGTTGATGAACAAACCCCACAAATCTGACGCTAATGTAGCGAGCAACCGAAAAAATGTCCAGCTGTAATTGCAGCAGAAAGTAGTTATAGGAAGTATTAAATTTAGGTGTTGGAATTTATGACATTGTTTATCATTTATCACAATAAATTTGACAATAAAGTTGTTGTTTACAGTTTAGTGATACAAATCACACTTCTTTATGTGACTCTTGTCCTAAAGAAGCACGTTACCAATGGAACAATTTTTTCAAGAGTATTAATTGTTTTTATGGGGCTATTAGGCAATAGCCATACAAAAAGATACAATAAATAAATTCACTTTTATCGTTATCACAATAGTACCATAAACGTTTACATTGTGATAAAACTTTAAGTCAGTATCATCCACCCCTAGTTTAACACTTCAGGTGTATATTTTCTTCCAGGTCACTACTATTAAGTACTTTGACCTACATATCAAAACTAGTGAGTCCAAATAAAAGGTGAAAGGATATGGATGAATTTGAAAGGAGCAGAACAGGCTGCTGGATTTTTGTTGTTGTTGTTCTGATTCAATTTGAAATCATCTTAAAACCTTATTCTTAAAAAAAAAAACTACTCCATGTACATTTTCCAGCATTTTTGATAGAATGCAGGGGAGCAGAAAAGTAGGATTTAAGGCAGGTTACGACATGACATCCCCAAACACAACAGAGTCTTTGCTTTCTGTGAAGGTCCCGCAGAATCTATCCAGTTTGGCTAGACTGAATGAGGGACTGGTTTAAACCGTTACTGGTCGCTGAAGTTACAGCTATGTGTATATATATTAAAAACGCCGCAGCGCCGTCGTCTCACCTGTGCCGAGGTTCGGAGGACACAGAGTTACAGCTCTGGACCGACAGCAGCGTGGAGGACTTCCGCGGTCCCAGCGGAGACGGCAGCAGGCTGTTGTTGGAAGGGGACGGGGAGAGCAGGTTACCGTCCCCCGGTGAGGGGAACGAGCCTCGGCGGCATCCCAGCAGCACCTCCGTGCTCCCCACATCGTTAAACCCGTTATCGGACGGAAGGACCAGGATTGGCGGTACTGTGAGACCCGCCTTCGATCCGGGACTAACGACCCCACAACTGACAGACGCCGACAGGCTGTTCATGTGAGGGGGATCCGCACAGAGATCTCCCGCTGCTGCGGTGCCGGGGTTTGTTCCGTCAAACTCGGGTTCTTTGTCGTAGCTCCTTCCATTCTCCGCTGAATTACTCCGGACTGGCCGACCGTCGAGGGAGATGTTGGTCAGGAACAAAAGAGCTGCTTGTCTTCGGCGGGAGTTCTCCCGGTTCCTCCTGTTGTATTCCCGGTAAGTGGCCGTCTTTTTGCCGCTGACTGCGGTTGCTACCACAGCGCCGTGCTGTCCGCAGGCGGCAGTCGCCATGGCTCCTCCGGCCCCACTGAGGAAGCGAAGTGCGGGGATCCGCTCAAGACTTGCATCTGTCAAATCTCTTTTACCCGGCGCTAGACCGTTTTACGCCTTCCTGCGAGCTGATTGGTCAATCAGGGAATACGTAATGACGTTTAGAACCAGAGCACGCTGTAAACATTGCAAAGATGACCGAGTAAAACAAAGGGATCATCAAAATATTACCAAAGTAATCAATACTCCTATATATATA
>CAEGAE010028866.1:0-14187 GCA_903067095.1 Girardinus metallicus | reverse complement strand
ATATCATTGTAATTATATTATTCATTTATGACTTTTATTTTGATAGAGACATAATTAAACACATGCAAAGAATTTGTAACAGTTTCTAAGTGCTTGCTGTGCAGAGTATTAAACCTTGTTTTTCTTCTATTCTTTATAAATTAAAACATGTCGTCAATATGTATGCTAGTTTGGCTATCTGCAGGGGGCTTCTTATACTTGTTGCCAACTGTATAACAAATATTCCTTCCTAAGAGTGGCAGGTGGTCTCTCCTTTATCTTCCACACATCGACTATCAGTGTTTTTAACAAGATACAAGTCTACACACTAGGGATGATCTACCGGTACATGGAGTTAAAATTTTAGCATGACATTCTTTGTGTATATTAAACAATGATGGAAATTAAAATTTTTTAGTCCATACGGTTGTCCCTGCGTTCAGTCTGAGCCTCACAAAAGCAAACAATTATCTGAAAGTAAAACTTATCAAAACACAAGCTTCATTCAATATTGCAACTGTCCTACTAAACAGTAGATAATAATTACGTCTGTTTATATTTTCAATCAGAAATTCAGCAAGCACTTGCTCATGCTGAAAGTAACAATCCCAACAACGTTGTTGGAGTCAGTTGGAGTTTACTACCATTAGGCACAAGATGACTCATTTTTATTGCAATATTTTTGCAATGAACAAACGGGTTGCACAGTGGCACTGTTGGTAGCACTGTTGCGTCGCAGCATGAAGGTCCTGGGCTCAAATCCCCGCTAGGTTTCTGCATGGAGTTTGCTTGTTCTCCCTGTCCATGTGTGGGTTCCTTCCAGGTATTCCTCCCAATTTAATCATGAGTTATCCTGAACATAATGAAGCACTGACCTTTTTTTGTGTTTGAATGGGACATCGTGAATTATTGATTTGCTTTTTGCCAAATTTTGATGGTAGCTTTGGCATGATCAATGATCTAGCCCAGACATTTTATTTGAAGGAACACCGGAAGAAAAGGTCACATTTGAGAGTGTGAAATCTATTTGCAGTCAGTTGCCCGGTCACATTTCAATCCTAGAAAAATAGGGCTCTGTTTCCCTGAGGAGCTGCATCCTGCTCTAGCTGGGATGTGAATGCAGTTTAATTAAACTCGAGAGTCTCTACTTTTGGTCTGTAGATTTACCACATAAGAAAGCCTGCGTTTTGTTTATTATGTTAAAACAAGGCTAACATATTTGTGCATTTGTCCAGGTGGTTTCAGTCATAGTTAGGGGCACAAATTAATGAAACAATAAAAGATTAAATCAACAAAACTGCATCAAATCAGCTGTCTGACCACGTTAAACATTTTATTTAGTAAAAAGTGTCATTGCAATGATAAAAATAGGAGGATTTATTTATTCCTTACATAACCCTGCTGCTGTAACCACAGGCTTATGCACCTTCTGAGCTGCAGCCAATTTCATAGAGTGCTCTGTCTCCGTGAAGGGATAAAATATAAGAAGGCGGCACGTTGTTTATTAACAACCAAGCCATATATGGGGATGACAAATGAAATGTGTATTTGAGGAGGATTTGTGCAACACAGTGTAATGACAATGGATGCGCCCTGCTTCCCAAACTGCAGCTGAACAGAGATTGTTGGCACAGGGGCAGGCGACTGCAGGCATACCTCTCAAACCGTGACCTTATTCATGCATGCAGTGAATCTCATTGTGACATCTGCAACTCGCTCCCCTCCTCCCCTCTCCGTCTCTTTGCCCTGATGGCTACATCGCTTGTGCAACCATGTGCCTTCCATTTGGATGAAAAATTAATTACATTTCATTCATATCAAAGGGAAGCGAGTCCCCTCCGCTGACACATATTGGACAATTGTGTCTGTATCCCTTTTCTGAGGACGCTCATGTGAATGGAGGGCAGCCTCCATACCCTTTTATCTCAAGGGTATGAATGTGTTTATTATTTAGACGACTAAAGTGGTGTTTCAAACTGTCTGACTATTCGCTGAAATACTGCTTCAAAGATTTGTTTGTGAGTAAGTCTAGAACAGTTGAGATAATAGTCTTATCTTTTATTGAAGCGACTGTCAGCAAGTATATCCATCACTTATCCCGGCCCAATGGCGTCAAAGGAAAAAAAAAAAAATGCCTGCATTTTATAGATTTTATTTTCATCGGAAGCTCGAGTAGAGACTCAGCTAAAGCTGTCAGAGCTAAGGGTGGCAAAACAATTACTGCAGTGTTCGCTCAGTTTTCACACTCTTTTACTCACTGCATCACAGGAATGTATCTGTTTTATTCAAATCCTGCCAGAAAGCAGAGCATGATGGAGCTTCCAATATGTTGAGTGTTCACAACAAATAACAAAAAAGCAAGCTGTGAACATAGGGGATGAGTTTATTTAATCCACTTGATTCAAGCTAATAGAATATTTTACAGCGACCACTGCACTCACGGACATTACGGCAGAATTTCATAGAATGCAACAGAGAATACAGTTAAATTTCCCAAAAACATGTTTCAGTACAAATAATCACATTTAAAAAAAGTAAAAATGATAAATGCTCTTCTGTTTTTAAAATCAAGGAATGCATTTCAAATGATATTTGATTATGTCACTTAACAGAATGCAACAGAATCTTTATCTTCAACAAATGGCATTAAAAATATTATGAAGATGAAACATTGATGATGGCAACCCGAAACAGATAAAAAGCACAGAAATAATTGCAACTCTTACAACTCTTTCAATGTGCTTTTTATTCTGGACTGTTATACTTAAACAGGGTATATGATATAAAATAATAATGCTAAAGCTGCTTTTACCTGGTTGTATAACTGTGAACAACATTAAAAGCTACTTTACTGAAGCATATTCAGATTCAGTTTCAGCTTCCAATCTTCTTTGGTGGGATTGTATCAGCATGCCTCATCTTGACTTGGCAATATTTGCTCACTCTACCACTCAATTCTCCAAAACTGTCAGATTATATGAGGACATTTTTATTTCCCACCATACTTTTCAAGTGATCCCTACCATTTTCTGTCAGATTTTGGTTCTGGACTCTGGCTAAACCATTGCACAACCTTAATTTTCCACTCAGAAAGTAGTTTCAGATTGTTGGAAACAATCCTCTGAGATTTTGGAACCATTCTCCCCTGACCACATAACTACTGTTCATTGGGTAGCTTTTTCATTAGTGTGAATGCTATAGGCATATTTACACTCTTGAATTCCTCCACTTTTTTCCATACGCTTTTCTCCACTTAACTGCTTCTGCATACTTTGTGCTATTCAACCATTCAACTTTACCATATTCTGCTCATTCAGGATGTTACGGCTGTGTCGATTGGTTTTGATATCTTCTATGGCAAAACAGCGACGCAATCTTTCTCGAAACACCCTCAGCAGCCTTCTAATTTTGAAATCCACTTCTATCACCAAGCACTTTTTTTCACAATTTATTTTACTGACATGCTCTAAAACCGCTCTTCCATGTTGGCTTTGTTTAATGTGCCAAAGCCGTTTTACAGCTGCTATCAGTTCCACAAACCCCCGTCCGCCGACCCCCAACCCCTCCTCACCATTATTGACTGTAGTGCAGAGTCTTCCTCCACACTACCGTAGCCAGCCAAGTGCAGCGGCCAGTCTTTGCAGCCAGGTGTGTTGAACAGCATTTTAAGTGAAGTCGACCAGGATTTTTTAAAAGTCAAACAGTTCACTGAACAGCCACACAAGTTGGTTCAAGATAAGAAATATGGACAAAATATTTATTTGTATGTATTGAGCAAAATGTGAAGAATTTAACAACAACAAAAAGCCCACTAGTTCCTGGCATTGATCTGAAAGCTTTCATCATTTAGCTGTACAGGCATTTTGTTGCCTGTACACATTTTAACCTTTGTTCACAATCAATGATCTAAAACCCAACACCTCACCATTATTGACTGTAGTGAAGATCCATATAAGGTCTGGAATGATCCATATAAGGTCTGGAGAATGG
Organism: Girardinus metallicus; assembly: GCA_903067095.1. Classification (NCBI taxonomy): domain Eukaryota; kingdom Metazoa; phylum Chordata; class Actinopteri; order Cyprinodontiformes; family Poeciliidae; genus Girardinus; species Girardinus metallicus. The sequence continues at coordinate 10,218 of CAEGAE010028866.1, read as the reverse complement.
AAAATTACATCTGGGGTGAGACTGTAAGATTTTAAAATTACGTCACTGCCCTCTGCTGGCAGGGAAATTCAACAGTGCACTGGTACTATCCGAGTAGCCATGGAAACACCTTGACAACAGTTTTTAAAGAGTATTCAAAGACTTGAATAAATAGTTTCTCATTTATCTGGATAGGTTTATCAAATCTCTAAAGCTCTTAACTAGCTGACAGGTAGTCAGTTCGTACTTCTAGTTACGCATCCAGGTTTTCTTTTGCTGTTTTTGCTTCCAAATACAACTTACAAGTTATTGGTGTTTCTATTTTTCTGCACATTGGTGCTAAAACGGTTGGGATTCTGTATTTTAAAACTTTTTGTCATTTTGCAATTTAAACTTCACTGTGGAATTTGATAAATTTTGCAAATGCTATGGGTGACATCCCCTGTATCTTCACAGATGCTTTTGCATATTTTGCATTAACAAACCAAACAGCACTGAGTTTTTTTTTGTATTTGCAATTTATTAGTTGGCATGCTGAGTTTTACAACAAACACTAACAGGCACACTGGCAAAAAAATAACCCCTGAAATATCAGTTGCAAACACAACACAAATATAGTAAACAATGATGTGTAATTGGAGACAAATCACATATTAGATTATACATTTTCCATTATGACCCTGTACTTTGGTACTTCAGCATTTCTTGAAATCAAAAAACAAGATGGTTTATGTTTAAAATTTCTTTTGACATATAATCATGATGGCACACTTGTAATAAAAATCCTTAAAAATATATAGCAAAAGTTTAGATTTCAGATTTCAAAATATATATGTCATAGTAATAAACAAACTATTTGAAAATCCTGAAAATATATGGCAAATAAAAAAAAAAAGTCTACATAGAAAACAGGTGCTGTTGTGTAAATGTAGCGTTTAGAAGCATTGGCATGGCGAGCAGGTATGTCATTTTGCATATAATTCATACAGAGGAGGCAGGAACATGATATTCATAGAAACATCTTAATGCTGCAAATGCACCTGACTGCTCATGGTCTACTGCAGGCTACGTCTCCTCTTCAGTCATTGCCACCGCAGAGCTTAATCAGCAGTTTCCTGTAGTCTCCTGATGTGTCTCCCTGTTAATTAGAAGTTTAACAAATTAATGTTGATATGCATCTTGCAAAAGCATTGCATTTAAAAAGAAAAAAATTACAATGTTTCACAATATTTCTGAATGAGGATAAGTACTTACCTGGATGTGTGTGTACAGCGATTTTCCGAAGTTCTTAACATATTCTTGACGGATATCCAGCATGTCAACCTCCGACCGGGAGACCATAATCCGGATCAGGGTTTTGTCTTTAGTTCCTGCTCCCTACAAAAGTTCCATATTTACACGTACTTAGATAAGTATTTGGACAAAATACACATACAGACATTACTCAATAAATTAGGATAATTGAAAGGTGAAAGTCGTATTTAATTTTTAATGATTTGATTATTAATGTTTGCTGTACCTTCATGGACTTGTAAAGTCTCTCTGCGAAGTAGCCTGGTGTATTTTTAATGCACTTCACTGCAAACATAAACATCAATTATTGGCAATAAAAATCAAAAATGCTCAACACAGCGTACTCAAAGAGAAAACCAGACTAAAGCACATCACGCAAAACACAGCAAAAATAATTACTACGGGATAACAATAAGAAAAACAGATAAAGGAAAATAAGTGAAACACCCAGGGGGTAACTATTTTTCTTTTAAAAACATGCATCTGATATGTTAATTTCTACAATGGAATATCTATCAAGATACGGCATGTCAAGTGAAATGAAACAAACCAACAGCACCAGAATATAAACACACGAGTGCATAAAATCTAAATAAAATGTGATATCAATATTCAAATTTAAATAGGTTACTGTACCATAAACCTTATAAATGTTTGCAAAATCAAAAAGAAAACAGATTATTAGCATTTCCCAACATTTTTAACATCAAAAGTAGGTCATGGGCTGTAAAACATTAAAGCTGGGATGAACATAATATTTGTGCAGGCATTTTAGCAGACAAATATTCCATCAAATAAAATATGGTACACTTAAAACAACAAAAAACAACATATCTAATTTAAGGAAAAATATCGACAGTTGTGGTTGCCAGAATTTTATAGGATTTATACCGTAGCTGTCGATATTTTACCGTAAGTTAGAGACGTCTTTCTCTTTTTTTTTTTTTTTTTTTTACGGAGGGGATACCGCCTCCATACAGTAGTGAAAAAGTGTCAGGAAAAACTCAAACGGTGAGAATGGATTCTTCTTACCCACTGCCAACATGCCGCTCTCAAGGTCTCCAGACATTTCTCTGATGATGCTTTTCTCGATATCTCTGCCACACATCTTCTGGTATTCATAAAACACTGCACACACAAAACACACACATTGAATCAGAAATACAGACAATATAGTGGAGATTTGAAGGGATGTAAAACAAATGAGATTTTTAATGTTATTTGGGTGTTTATGTCACTACCCAATTCTAACTAAATTATAAACTCGTTTGGAACTGGAATTCTTAAGTAATGCCATAAAGAATTTAATTATGTTTTTATAAGCCAACTATAAAATATATATTTTATTTTTGTTTTCCAAGCCTGACGTTGTAAATTTAACCTTCCAATGTAGTCACATCTAATAGAACCTCTGCTCGAAAAGCAGAGAAATGGGCCGACAATAAATGTCCGACATCGTGGAGCCGAGATTTTGACGGATAAATTGCAATAATAAAATGACTCATGTATTAACAGGCCTGGCTGACTGTTGCATTACTTTGTGTCAGAGGTGAGAGTTTTAATCAACCTTGATCCGTTCAAAGGATGACTCAGCTGTGCTGCAGAAGGGATGCATTTAAAAGCTGCAGAGTAGCAGCTCTCAAAGGCTGCACTTCAGCACCTCCCCCCCACCAGCTACTGTTGTTAAAATTCTTTATGAATTTTAACAAAAGCATAGAACGCATTTTCACAAGACGTCTGGGCAGCTTGTAAACATGGGAGTAATTGCTCTCGAATGTCTTTTTATGTTTTTTAACGTTTACCTGGATTGTGTTTAAGGGACACAACAAATACTTTCTTGCAAAAGTACCAATATCTAGCAAAGGTTTTCACATCTTGTCATACCACCACAAATTTTAATGCCATTTATTGGCAGCTTGTGTGAAACATCAATGCAAGGTTTAACATTCAGTTCTATTAACAAATGTAGAAAAAAACAAACAAACAAACAAACAAAAAACAGTCTACCAGCTTTGTACACACTAAGTTTTTTTCCCTTATTTTCTCTTTAGAGACAAAATAAGGAAAAAATATTATATGGAAAAGTTTGTTAACATCAATCTGGACCAATCTAAAACACTCATATTCTTTGATCTAAATCTGAAGTCTTTTGCAGCTTTTCTTTTAGAATTGCCCCATATTTAGTTCCCATTTCCCCTCCATCACCAGCTTTGGTAGCCCTTCTGACAAAAAGCATATCCACACCATGCTGCCGCCTCAGTCATGTCAAAGGGATGTTTGTTTAGGATAATAGTGTTTTTGCATGGTCTTCCACTTGTTTGCTTTGTCTCCTACATGACTTGTCATGAACTGTAAACTTGTGGTTTTCTTGTAGCCAGTCTTTTTTATATAACCAATCATAACTATGCATAAAAATATATTCAGGGATATGAGATTAAAAGTAACTAAATGCATACAAACTCCACACTTCTCAGATTTTTGTCAAAAATGAAAAGAAATCCTGAGTGCTTTTCCTTTATGTTGATACATCATGGAAAATCCCAATAAAACACATTGATGTTTAAGTATGTTATGTGACAGAATAGTTTAACAAAAAGATATATTTTATTAAGTATTGTTTTTGTACCTGTTCGGAGATGTGGTTTGCTTCTTGCACACAAAATGGCATTGAATTTGGATTCATCTGTTCCAAGTTTGTTTTCTCCAGCAGCATACAGTGCCTGCAGCATAAAAAATAGCACATGTATATAGAATTATGTGCAAATGGCAGTGCTGACCAATTGGAAAGGGTTGATCCCAGCCTATTTTTTTTTAACCAAGAAACAAGTAGGAAGTAAATTGTAATCTGCTGGCAGTTTCATGCAGCGTTCAAACAGTAATCCCCAACATGAGATCAGACTTCACCTGAGCGTCTTGTTGAGCCAGACTGACATCAACATTCTCTCTTTCATCTCGATTACCCTGCAAGATACAAAACGGCAATATACTCATGAGATTTGACACGGTTAGGGCAACAGAGCAGCTGCAAAGTTACATAAATCATTTACAACACCTGAGCCAGAGAGATCAGGAGACGACGGAAGTGGCCGGAGGTATCGCTTTTAATGGCATCTTCCAGGGATTTCTTATAGCCTGAAAAAAAGAAATTAGATTATGAATACAATCAACCTGTGGCTATAGCAAGCAGATGTGGTTCTTGACCGATTCATATTTTTCCACCAAGACTGGAATATTGTGATGTTTCAATCATCTTTCAACATTTAATCATTCGCTTTTCCCCGCTTCACCGATATCAATTATTGTGCTTGAACATTTTGAATTGTATTATTAGAAAGCCGCATATTCACAGCCTTGACGTCTCTTACTTTCTTTGTAAATCCGGTTTATTTCTTTGATTTCAGCATTGGAGCGCGAGGACAAGATCTCTATCATGCAGGCTTCATCAGTTCCAGCTCCCTATGAGGAAGAACAGAGCAACAAATATAACTTTTTTTTTTTTTCTTCCAGAACAGTTTCCAGCATTTGAGGGCAAATTAACTCAGTGGAATCATCATATCTCTTTCTGAGCACTTACCTTCATAGCACTGTGGAGTTCAGAGGCGTCAAACTCAGCCGGGCTCTTCAGCATGGCCATGACCAGGTTCCTGAAGTCTCCAGATAGCTCTGAATGCAGATCTTTAATCAGGTCCTGGAAGTGGAAAAGAATTTGAAATGACTCACAACCATCACGAGCTGGAAGCTCGGTGATCAAGTCAACCTTAAGGATATTGGATCTTCCCTCCATTTTACTGCTGGCACCAGCAGCAGATGTCTGCCTGTAGCTCACTTCAGTGGAATGGATAGTAACAGCCATGTCTTTTACTATGTTTGTAAATGGTGTCAACTATTTTTGAAGGAGGCTATTCTAGAAAGCAGCCCTATAATAATAATAATAATAATAACCACAAACAGAAACATTACCTTCCCGTAGGACGTTTTGTAGGCTCTGAGTAAAGGTACCCGCTGCTTATTGGAGCGACTGCCCAGTAGGTCGATTATGGCCTGCTCGTCAGTTCCTGTGCAGACAAGTCGGAAATGTAATGCTAGGCTCAAATCAGACAGAAAAACGTGGCCTGACAACATTTAATAGTCTAGTTTTACAGACAGTATAGAATTAATGCATATTTTTTACACACTAATCTGTATGTCAAAAATATTTAGATATTTATAGACAGAGGATTTTTCAGCAGAGGAAAAAATAACTTCCAAGTTCCACTACCAATGTTACTAACTATTATTTACAGAAGGAATATCAACATAATCTCAGGTATAATTTAATATTTCTGTACAGTGTGATTAGGGCATCAGCCCAGAAAACTCACCAAAGCCCTTCATAGCTTTCCTAAGGACCTCCACATCTTTCAGCGGATCAGCTCCTGGGAAATCTTTGATTGTTCCCCTGAATACTTGCTATTGTAAAAGTATAGAAATCAAGATTTTTTTAATGTAAAAATGTTTACATGCAACAGACAAATAAATTTCTTCTTCTTTTTTTTTTTTTTGCATCCCTTACATTGCTAGATGGAGCGACCGGCATGGCTCCTCCTCCATAGGCTGGCATTGATGGATTTGGTGATGGGGCTCCTCCAAAGCCAGGCATGGGTGGGTTGGGTGATGGTGCTTGGGGGTATCCGGGCATCGTCTGTCCAGGCTGACTGGGATAGCCCATCCCAGGATACTGTTGTTGGGGCATGGTGCCTCCTGGCTGTGGGTACAGGCCACATGACTGTAGGTTAGGATAGAGGGCACCGCTTCCACCCACACGGGGGGCAGCTGGGTACCCTCCCGGTGCAGGTGGGTACCCCCCAGGTGCAGGTGGGTACCCCCCAGGTGCTTGGGGGAGCATGGATGAGTTTGGAGTAAATGCCCCCAGGCCAGCAGAGATCTGGTTGGCCTGTGAAAGATTAGCATTTAAATTAATGTTATAATTAGTCTTGGTTTAATTATTGCAGAGAATGTGTAGCAGTTCACACCTTGTTTGCATCAGTAACACATATCCGTGTCTTAAATTATGGATTAATCCCACAGAAGAGAAACTTTAGTTATTGTTTCTCCTGTTTTTTTTTTGTTGTTATTGTTGTGGTATTAATTGATATGAGTTTTAGGCATCCAAAGTGTGATCACGCTACTTAAATGCAGTTTTTGCAGAAAATGAAAACCAAAGCAGACATAGCAATGATGAAAAAAGTGCAGAAAAGAGAAAAGAAGCATCAGATTAACGGGAAAATATGCATGAATGAGACTTTAGCACATGACTGATTTTCATGCAGTAGAACGAGAGGAAAGGTGGGAAAGAATGCTGAGAACTTTAGGGAGTATGCCTCTGGGGGAAAAAAATCTTACCGTTAAACGTAAGAGCATCAGTTTCCACTACAGGCTGTGCAACTCAGCCTAAATGCAATACTTAATGCAATAACCTGAATATGGTGCATTACAAGTTTATTTTAACAAATGTATGTCTAACTAACACTTGAGGCTAAACTCACCATGCCTGCATTGTATCCAGGGTTAGGATAGCTGCCAGGAGCAGTGGAGGGATATCCACCAGAGGGGCCGCCTCCCCACGTGCCTGCAACAAAAAGCAAACACGCAACTCTATTGCGGAGCAAAGTGCCCAATAAAGTTGACGGACATCCTCCTCAGTGGATTTAAAGTCGTTCTGTTTTTTTAATATCTTGATGTGAGAGTGCTGGACAGAGAATGGGAGCGGTATGTGAACAGCAGGATTTTTCTCTCTGTTAGCATCTCTCAAGCAGTGATGTTTGCTTTTGAGGGAAAAGCCAGACTAACAAAGGGTAATGTCTCATGACTATTGTTGCCTGTAAACACAACTTAGCTTACAAATTCTGCCTGAAATGTCCCAAAACTTGAGCACAGAGTATTCTAGAAAATACACTTACTTCCTTTACTTAATATCCCTTTGCGATCAACAAAGTATATTTGAATTTGGATTTCTAAAGACATGGATAATGCAATCCATTTCCCTCATATGTATACTGCCAGAGTTTTAAATGACTTTAATCTTTTAAGTTAATAGACTTAATTGGCAGTTCTATTAACCAATGTATTGTGACTTGGTTATTTTATCCATAACTTAAAAAAAAAGGATGCCCTATGAGTAAACAACTAGGGAAAATGAAACACTCCCAACAGGCTATAATAGAATTTAACTTTTATCACAAATATCCAACACTTTACAACAAGGATAAAGTATTTTTGAGCTGTTCTTATAATTGTAAGATGATTTTTTAACCCAATTATGCAATCTTGTAATTCTGAAGTCAACCAACTAAAACCAAAATTAATTTTTTTTTTCTTAAAATCTTTGCTTACCTGTGGGTAATGGTGGTGGGTAGGCTCCAGCCTGAGGAGGATAGGCACCGGGCTGCGGAGGATAGGCACCGGGCTGCGGAGGGTAGCCTCCTGCTTGAGGAGGGTAACCTCCTGCTTGGGAAGGGTAACCTCCTGCTTGGGGAGGGTAACCTCCTGCTTGGGGAGGGTAACCTCCTGCTTGGGGAGGGTAACCAGCTGGTTGTGGAGGGTAAAACCCAGCCTGCGGTGGGTATGTGCCAGCCTGAGGGGGGTATCCTGGGTAGCTCATTGCTTTAAACACAGAAATGAAAAGCTATTGAAATATGGTGCCTTGCAAAGTGTGAAAACATTTCACATTTGTGACATTAAAACTTCATATTTCAATGTGGGGAATTTTATGTGAACAACGTAGAGCATTATTGTCAAATTACAGGCATGACATGCATAGTTTTCATTCATTTTGCAATTAAGTTCAAAGAGTGGCACACATTTGTTTTTAATCCTTTAAGTCAATACTTTGTAACAACCACCTTTCTCTCCAATCACATCTGAAAGTCTTGGAAAATGTCTCTACTGGCTTAGCACATTTAGGTAAAAAAGAAACTTCCATCCCAGTCTTAAGTCTTTTGCAGCCTCTGACCAGCTTCCTCTATTCTGATGAAGAAAAGCCCCCTCCCAGCATGATGCTGCCACCATCGTGTTTTACACGATGGTGGCAGCATGCCTTGACATCATGCGTGTTGTCAAGGGTGAAGTGCAGTGCTAGTTTTTTGCCGCACATCATTCTGAATATAGGTCATAAAGTCTTATTTCGGTCACATTTAACAGGAACATCTTCCACATACATGGATACATAAATTTGTGGAGAAGTGGTCCTGTTGACAGACTCCTAAACCTGAGCTGCGGATTTCTACTGCTCCTCCATGGTTACCGTGGGACTCCTGGTTGGTTCCCAGATTATCGGTCTTCTTGCTAAATGATGGATTGAACTGTGTTCTGCTAGATGTTCAAGAAATTGTTTTCTGTGTGCCTTCGTCTTCATGGTGATGTTTGTTCATTAATTTTGTCTGACAAACCGTCACAGAAAAGCTGTGTTTATCCTGAGATTAAATGACATGGAGGTCGGACTTGATTTACTCACTCTGTTCTGAAAGCAATGTTATGCCCAGTTTATGTCTGGAAACTACCGTGTCTTTAGCCTAGTGGTGTGCTGATTGATCTGTCACCGATCATAACTTGCCAATTTCCGTGAAAAAGTATACGATTGGTGATCGCCGATCACTGTCTTTTGTTGCCAATCATAGACTGGTTTATCAGGAAGTATCACTGACTGAAGAACACTTGTGTAGCATTCAAGTCATTTTAAATACAATGAGGCAGTAACAAGTAACTGGAAATATATTTTTCCCCAATTGGTTTTATTTATAGAGTACATATACATATGTACTATGCATGCACCAGTTTGACTCTTTATATGCTGGCAGCTGGAGTAAAAATATTTGAGGAAAGAGGAAAGAGAAAGTTTCCTTTTAGTTGCATTTGGTAAGAGAAGTCTGTGCTCCGCTGGACTAAATTGTTCCATGGTAAAACTGACCTCATTGCAGACAGTCTTCAGCTTTGCATTCCCAGTAAAAAAAAGTTTGAATATCCCCACAAAGCAAATAAGATATTCAGTTAAATAGACTCACTTAAACCAGATGACATAAACCGGATAGTAACTTTTGAAGTTTATTTATAACCTCTACAAATATTAAAATACTTTCCAAGCTCAGGTATACAGTTTCCTGAGTTTGGACAGATCTAATTTATCCTGCAAGTTGTCAATAGAACAAGCCTCGGGCCTTTCCAACCTTTCTACTGTGGCGGAGACAAGCTAGCAGACTCCCTTTAATCTACCTAGCCTCTTGGGCTACATAGCCTTGTTCTAAGTATCTATTTAAATTTGCCAACTCTAAAACAAAGAATCACTGTAGTCTTCGCATGAAAGAGCCGCTGTATAAAGCCGAAGCTATGGCAACTACGTGGCTTGGCTAACGGAAGTAATACAGGCTAACTAACAACGTCAAGAACGCAGGAGTGGTATACTCCGCAGATAGTCGACACGCAAACAGATTTACTCTCCATAAAGCGTAACACTGAGTACCATCAGTTCTGATATTATATTTGAATTAACTTAGCAAGTACTTACTTTGTGACTTCTTCTCTTCTCTTCTCTTCTCTTCTCTTCCTGGAGTGCGAATGTCTGCTGGGGTGAAGACGTGTGTCAAACCTTAATAGGTGGGACTCAAATTTTCCATATAGGGGAGCCGCCCATCCCTGTAATGACGTAGCTTTGACACAGCAACTAACAACAGTTTATTACGCGACACAAAGCAGCAATGACATCGAGGGAACATCATGACACATTCTGTTGTTGCGCTATGTCCACTTTTTACAGGATACATGCCCTAGGTATAGACCTACTAAAGCTTTTTTAAGCTTTGGAGCAAAGTTGTTTGTACGCTCCGTGTGTATTTACGTTCGCTTTCGTATACTATATATATATATATATCTATATATATATATATAGATATATATATATATAGATATATATAT
>CAEGAE010028858.1:0-25986 GCA_903067095.1 Girardinus metallicus | reverse complement strand
CAAATAATGCAAAGAAAACAAGTTGATATTCATTTAGAAACAACAATACTAATGTTTTAACTCAGGAAGAGTTCAGAAATCAATATTTGGTGGAATAACCAGGAGGTTTTCAATGGGACTCAGTGCAGTGGTCTCTTCATTTTTTCCAAAGTTGCAAGTAAAAGTTATGAGTTACATTGTGCAGCTTTGAGCTTCCTGATTCATTTTAAGAAATAAGTTGCATCTGCACACATTTCCCTGTGTTCCTGCTCAAGCAATCCATTAACGACTACAGCCGGTGTGCGTCCGTCCACGTGCCCGGATGGGAATCCTCAGCCGCCCCACCAGCAGGTGAGGGATGCGGTCACTCGTGTTTGTGGCGCTGATTTCTCTGCAGATAGATCTGCTCCGTGAATGGTCTGCAAATACAAGAGAACAAACATGCAGTAGGACAATAAATGTGGGAAGGGAACGCTGTACCACACGGTGCCAGGAGCTTGTATGTGTGTAACGAACCGTGGCGGAGATCAAGCGTGCGGGAGTGTATGATAGGAAGATGTCTCCGGGTTTCCCTTGCTGACAGGGACAATACGTGTGCAAGATATCATTTCCGTGGCACGTAACTGACACACCTGCACCGGACTTCTGAAGAACTTGACACATTTGGAGAATGTGTGGGAGACTCGTGGTTTCGTTTGATCTACGGACATATTATCTTACTATAAATCTTAGTCACATTTGCTTACATTTTATTCTTTTTAAGGGATATTGGACACAACAAAATATGAGGAAATAATATTAGCAAGTAAGAGTACCCATGTACCTCTTAGTTTAGTAAAAGGGAACCCAGATAATCTGTTCCCAAACAGTGTTAGCTTCTGGTCCCCCTAAAAATCTAAACATAAACTTTAGAGACAAAACTGCTTCTTTAGGGTTAGAAATGAAAATGTTTAAATAAAGAATAAAATGTCTTACTGGAACATCCTTGCAGCGGCATTGTTTTACGATCTCTGGTAAACTCTTAAAAAAAACTAGCAAATTTCATACAAAGATCAGAAAATCAAACTTTTAAATGAGAAGGCAAAGCACACAGTTAGTATAATTTTTGATTACTTCAAGAAAACTAAAACCATGGCTTTAGAAATTAAATTGCAACTTCTTGTTAAAGAATACATGACACTGAGGTTACAAAAACAGAACATATTCTTCCAGCTGATATTCAGGACTAAATGAGAAAACTGGAACCGTTTCTATAGCTGTGTTGACCAGGCTAAACCGAACTAAAGACAAACACTGACCTACTTTTTCCACCCAAAGACATCTACAGTTGGATTTTATTGTCATAATGATAAATAAAACATTGAACAGGATTTGTTCTTTAAGTTTTTGTACTTTGAAATTCTGAGGTTTAAGACGTCAAGTGATGGATGTCAAAAACCGAATTAAATAATCAGAATTTTCCTTGCCTTAGCATTTTACACCTAATTAGGAGCAAATGTTAGAACAGAAACCAAAAGATGAATAAGTAGGAATAAACAGTCAATTTTAATAATCACAAAGTCTTTTTTAACCAACATTTCGCCTATCCTCACCTCATTTCTCCTAGATTTATGACGGTTGTGAGGCACAGAATTCACCACCTGTCCTCTGCTGGGTTCCTGCCTCTCTCACACTCGTGATTCTTACCAACTCGAATCACTGTGTGAGGTAATTTTCCCTTAGCCACACACACACACATCTTAACTAATAGTACTACTGAGAATCAGCGAGACACATGTTAGACAAATATAGCACACGGCTCCCGTAATCAGCGCAGCTTGTGGTTAAATCTTTAGCTCCCCGGTGGACGATAAATGACACCATGTCTGACCGGCGTCGCAGTCGTGACCCGCTCCTGTTGCCCAGTATTAAATCTTCTTATACATGGATTGCTTTAATCGGCACGAAGGATAGCGTAGCGTTCAATTTGAGATTCAATGTTGGTTTTCCTACACTTGTCGGTTAGCCTAAACGCCTCATCTTGGGATAGCTGATTGAACACCTTCCTGCCATTGCTGCCTGATCTTCAGAGGATGGGAGTTAAACAAACAAGACAACCCTGATTAGGAAGAAAAGAGGCAAACGGAGTTCATGAAAAGTAATTTATTGCTCAGTATTTAGATGGATACTCTGTCATTTTCTCTAAGCTTTATTTATTATGGCTTTGCGTGTTATTTTGGTATTTCATAAAGAATGTAATTAGTGCTGCCTGTTCAGTGTGTCTTGGTACACTGGGCAAACACCCATATATTCTGACACGTAAATATGTGCTTGTGATTGTCAGACAATATGCATATATGAGTTAGAATGTAGTAGCAAATATGCAGTCGTGGTAAAAAAAAAAAAAAGACCACTCCTGTAGAGTTTCAGATTTACAAAAGTTAAAGTGTAGCCAACCTCAAAGTCAATGTCTGTTAGTTGATAAACTGTAGATAGGTTTTTTCAGGGTTCTATTCAGGTTTACTGTGCGAATTGCGACACTTTTGTGTAAATTTGTTTGGTTCTGCAGTAGTTTGCCTAAAACCATGTCAGCGCTGACCCCCTTAGGTCAAATAGTCCCTAAGCAGCTGAATTTTTCTATTGGTTCTGGTGGAAGAGCTTGGAACAGGTAAAGCCAAAGTACAGATGTTTGGTTTTAACAAACATCTGTTTGGTTTTAACAAACACCTCATCTCAAGTGTTAAGCCTGGTGTTGTACAGATGATAAGCTGGGTCTGTCCACTAGCCATTCTGTTGACCAGTAAGTGTGTACCAAAGTAATCTAGAGCCATATGGGAGCCAATCTATCTGACAGAAGAAGCTGAGCCAAAACAGGGTCATCAACGACCTTACTCACATCAACAAAGCCATAGCAGAGTGGCTAAAAAAGAAAAGAGTCAAGTTGTTGTAGCAGTCCAGTCAAAGTCCAGACCCTAACCTCAGTTGAAATGCTTGGTTGAGCCCTCAAGAGAGATTGAGGATCATCTGCAAACCTCAATTAACCAAAATCATTCCCCCAAAGCAATGTGGGAAGATGTGCAGGTCAGATTTAGTCAGGCAGAGTAACTAGGTTTACACACCAGACCTGACTTGGATCTAGACCCATTTCAAAACTGTCCACACTGAGTTTTTTCAAGTTGCTTTCTTTATATCACGACTGTGCCTGCATTATATCTCAGTTTGTGATGTGATGTGTCTGTGTGTTACCTGCTGTGTGTGGCAGAAACTCATTGTATTTCTCCTTACCTAAAGGTTCCTATTTTAACTTTTTTTTATATATCTGTGAGCTCAGATGTGCAGAAGTAGGTCATAGCAGATTTAGGTCACATTGCACAACCAGTAACATAAAACGTACTAACTAGAAAACTTTTAACGTTCGCAAAAAGAGCCTCAAAAGAAAGACGAGAAGAAAGCATAGAGGCAGATTTCTAAAGCGAGCCGCTCTGCTTCACATATCTTCATCTCTTTGCGAATGAATTGAGTGAAATTTGGACTGAAACGCAGTTCATGAACAGCTGGTGCTTTTTAATAACTAAGAGCTTCTCTAATTAAACCCCTGATTTTATTTTGATACATCTGCTAATAAAACTACTACTTATGTAATCAGAAAACACTGTCGCTGGAGAGAACTGGGATTAAGGTCAAAACTCAAAGTAACTTTACAGATTCAGGAAGATTTTATGTTACCGATTTTGTCCACAAGTCAAATTCTACACTGTTTAAATGTAAATTTACTTTTATTATCCAACAATGTTGCACTGAAACTGCAAGAATTCAGTCAAGAGTTTTTAGATTTATGAATAAAATTGCTCTGCAATGGACAATAAAAAAGTTTGTTATTAGGACGAAAGATTAAGAAACGTAATGTACTTGGGTTTGTGATATTTTTGATTAGTTCTGGAAAAATGAGACCAGGAGTTCAGAAATGAAATTTTAACCTCGAGCAAAAGAATACATGACACTGAGGTTACAACAAGAGAACATATTCTTCCAGCTGACATTCAGGACTAAATCAGAAAACTTTACACGTTTCTATGGCTGTGTTGGTTGATAAGGCCACTCTGAACTACACACAAACATTGACCTACTTTTGCCACCCACATACACACAGAAATGTTTATTGTTTAAATTCCTGAGGTATAAAAACATATTTTTTTAATCAACATTTCACCTATCCTCACTTCTTTTCTCCTAGATTTATAATGGTTGTGAGGTGACTCAGCTGCACAGGATTCACTTCATCACCACCTGTTCTCTGCTGGGTTCCTGCCTCTCTCACACTGGTGATTCTTACCAACTCGAACCACCGTGCAAGGTAATTTTCCCTTAGCCACACACACACACACGCCAACACACACACACACACACACACACACGTCTTAACTATTAGTACTATTGAGAATCAGTGAGACACAAAGAAGACAGATATAGCACATGGCTCCCTTCATCATCGCAGCATGTGGTTAAATCTGGCACCTGCACATGTTCAGTTTGCACGTAGCAGCAAATAATGCAGAAAAACACACTCCTTCTTAAATCTCGGATTTGAGATATAAAGAATTTAAATTAGCCAAGGGGTAAAAGCAGAGTGTACAAAAAGGGAGCAAAACTTTGCACAAATTTCCTCTTGTGAGTTCATTAGAGTCCCTTAAATCTCTGTAGACTGCAAACTTCATTGTGTTTTACTGAGGTGATTTATGTATTTATTTTGAAAAATGTCCTAGGGGTGTAGATGCTTTTGCGAGACTGAAAACATGCAGCTCCGTCTGCGTTTGAATCGACGAATGCAGCCTCTTCTCAAAAACCCTCAGTAACCTAAAGCAACACTTTCAGTACAGCAGGGAATTTTCTTCAGCCAACAGAAAATTTAGAAGCCTGCCAACCCACGTCAGTCCTTGACATGTCTCCGTACTGACAGAAGCAAAATAAAAAAAATAAAATAAAAACCTACAGCAAGGCTTACATACACCCACATCCATACACAGCCCCTCATACCACGTCTAGAAATACTGTCTGGCTGGTTTGTTTCAGTTTTGTCGCTACTTATTTTCTTTGGAGACGAACTTTAAAATGATTTCAAAATACCTATGAATCATATGTTAGAACAATAGAACATTGTTTTTTTTTTCCACCTGTATTTTTATAGTGAATGTCATTATCTTTTTGTCAAACTCACTTTATCGGCGTGAGATGAGTGATGAGAGATGCCATGTGCTTACTTTAAACTTTCAATTTATTGTCCAAAACCAAAATAAACACATGTGAACACCCAGTAAGGCCCGGTGTGATAATCAGCTGGGGTTTTTCCTCCACATCCCCTGAAACAGGTGGATGCTGGTGTTATGCCAGAAAATGCACTGACGGTGTTGCTTTTTTGAAATAAAGGATGGATTTTTTTTTCAATGTCGGAACCGAAACAAATATTAATAACTCTAATACATTTGGGAGAAATGACAACAAGGCTTTTGAGACTTACCCTTCGAATCTTATGGCCACTTTGTACGCCAGGGCCACTGTGGCAGTAAGGACTAATCCAACAGGACTGGCACCACTGGAGACAGAACCAGAGAGAAAAACAGAAGTAAGATAAGAGGGTGTGACGACATCCCCGAGACAAAAGGAGATCCCTATTTAACTTCACTGGAACACACAGGCAAGAAAAGTCCAAGAACTACCTGTCCTACATATTGCAGATGAGAAAAGTGACACAGATTTAGATGGAACGACGAGTTCTTTATGCGTATGTGGAAATGATCAGAATGCAGCCGCGTAAAAAAAGAAAAGGATTCATTCAGCGACAACAAAAAAAAAAAAATCTATAAACTCATAATAGACAGGTGTTACTGATGTGCAAAAACCATTAGTTATTAAACATTATATGAGCCAAAGTAAATAGCTTTTTGTGGAGAGAGGTGATATAATTTGAAAAGCATAGTTTTTGAATAAATGAAAAGAAAAAGAAAAGTATGCTTCATATTTTGTAAAATTATTTTCACCCAAAACTTCTGGAACTATTTCGAGCAACAAGGTGGCCGTTGAAAAAACATGGAGCAAGAAGTGATTTGCCAGTGAAAGGAATAGTTTCAATTCTTTTTAAAAATCATGTTCTTTAAAGAGTTTGTGATCTGTAGTGAATCACATTCACAGTATCATCATTTTTTGTCACCAGAGATTATTATTTGTTCCTGGAGTCTAGAGGTAAAGCCACCTTGGTTCTTTAAATGCTTCTCTGGGTTCTTTAGTGACTATTTGGATGAGTTGTTTAATCACTGTTGGGTTGATTTTTGAATCCTCTGGCCACTTCTAGGGAGGTTCACCAATGTTTCATCTCAAATGGGTCTCACTAACTGTGTTTCCATCAATGTGTTTTTTATGCGCATTGTGACGTATTACATTACAAAAGTTTGTAAAAACGTCAAAATTCCAAATAACTTCCTCCCTTTTGCAAAGAATCTTTTACGCCTGCTTGAGGTGATATTTGACTCTACCGAAAAAGTTAAAGAACTAAAAGGAAGGAGGAAACGCGGTTTCCAAATCGGTTATGATGTTGCAAACAAACCCATCCACTGGTGAATCTGTGCCTTATCAGAGGAACAAAACTCAGAAAACTGATTAAGTTCAAACTTCCCACTTAGAAGCTTGATGTAGGGATGTACGCCAACCTATACGTCCTGTTTAGTGCAATCATGTGTAGCGTCAACGTCAAACGGAATTACATTGTGCGTAGTTTGGTTGATTTGCTCCAAACCAGCAGATGGAAACATGCCTAATTAGGATTTCTTTTCTTTTTCCCTTCTTTTGTGACATTTTTAAATTGAACTCACAATTTGCATGACAGTTGAATTCTTTTTCCTAGAAAGTAATTTAAGACTGGAGCTTTTTTACGATGGCCGAAATCAGCTTACTCTTCATGGACTAGATGCTAGTGTTGGCCTCAACAGAAAATGTGAAGGCTATTGCTGGCTGTCTTAGCTGGTCACCAGTTTAGCAGATGCTTTAAGTAGGTGACAGGTCAGCCAACTCACTACAGGCAGGAGGTCAGCATGGCAACTTGTTTCACAGATAAATTGTACAAGCAGAACAACTTTGAAAGTTCTTTTAGTGTGGGTAAAGGTCATAATAACAAACAAAGTAATCTTTGCAGAAACCCTTAACCAAAATCAGCAAACCAAAAATACAATAACTCCTTGTCTAACACAAACACTAAGATGTCCACAGCCAATGCTCTCCTAAACAACATCCAGGCCATGTGTGTGACAGAAGATCAGGCTGAATGTTGGGGGAGATGAGTGGCTCTGCTGCTCTGCAGCGTTGCTATCTATGTTCCCTAAATCAGCAACTGTCATCAGTCAGCTGCGGCACACATCGCTGTCATGTGTCCACTTCTCAGATTACACAGATTAACATAAACAAAGACCATAAAGGCTCATGGTGTATGGATTTCACGAAGGACAAGGAACACCAATCAACCTGCCTGTCAATGCCCCCAAAGTTCACCTTTACGTTGAGAAGTAGATGATAAACTCTACGTCCAATTGCTGTTATTCCCTTTAGTTTGAAGCGGAATTGGCGGTAAAATATCTGCTGATCAAGACTCATGTAATGGAACCCAAAAGGGGAATAGCAAAACTGCCGTGTAACTTTTTGTAGCTCTGTCACTTTCCCCTCAACCATCAGTGTACGACGACTAAACAGAGGTGCAGGAAGTGAAGGAATTTGAAGATGCAATGAAGAAGAACCTTAGCGTTCCCTTAGTAAGATTTGGGAAAACCATTAGATTTCTCCAAATGCAAACAAACAATCTAACACAGGCTGCAGGGCTTTGGTGAGGTATACTGAAGAGCTAGGCATAGCATATGTGCTTGAAATTACATTTTGACTGGGCAGCCATCTTCATTGATTTAACAAGCACTGGAAAAACACAAAATCCTACCAACCATTTTTGGCCTAGTTTCTAGTGTATTACACTTGAAATAAGACCAACTAACTTAAAAGTAACTTTTCAACAAGATAACCTAAAATATCTTGTTATAAGTTAAATAATCTGCCATTGGAACAAGTAGTTTTTCATCAATATTAAGGAATTATTGACTAAAAACAAGCCTTTGCAGCTTGCTAAAAAGCTACTTGTAACTAGCTATTTCAAGTTTGCTAAGATATTTGCACTAGAAACTAGACCAAAAATATTTGGTAAGATTTTGTGTTTTTGCTCAACAAGACACAAGGTTTACTTCCAGCGACCAGTGGATTACATCAAATATTCAATTCAATGTAATCCCAAGAAAGACTGAAGTGACTGTGAAGAGGAATCACTCCCTTTTGAAAGGAAGAAACTTCCAGGTTTGGGATGATCTGCATAAACTGCCACCAACAGCCTGGCATATTTACCAGGTTTGAGTTTATCGGCAATAGCACTAAACTGAAAGATGACGACTGTGTGAATTTAATGTCTGTGTAACTTAAAGGTTTTTCACTGACAAAAATGCTCTAACTTGTCCATACACCTGTACAATGTTGTATAAATCTAAATATACAAGCCCTGTGACATACCAGTGATCGGTCAATGAATTAGGACTTTGACTATCTGCCTTGTTTCTGTGCTGTGAAACACAAAGATAATTTTTTACCCCTTGAAACATACACTCCAGAAAACTCTAGACTATCAATGCACACATTGGTACAATACACTTGCATTAAAAGTGTTTTCACATGATTTTGATTTCTATGTCAGCGATGGAACAGCTGCGATTACATTCCTCTCATGGCTTCAGTGAGCTTCAGATGCTATGCACAACATTCGCCTCCCACTTATTCAGACGGACCAATCTGACGCCATGAGTCAGCGGGCCTCATTTCATGGTTTCTTTGTGCTACTGACCCACTTCCAAACCCTTGTTACTACAAATATTATAACCAAACCTGGTCACCGCCGGTTGACTTGATTGTGCCAAGTTATGTCCACTTAGTTGAGAGAAACACTCCTTCAATTTACGCTCCAGCTTGGAAAGTGGCGAAGAACTGACAATGGGGAAGTACTATTTAAAAGTTGCCCCTTTCATTTTCTTTCACGCTGTGTGACTCAGCGTGATTCTCAGTACAAGCTCATTATCACCTGATCCAGAAACAGTAGATGAGCTCCCATTTTGGGGACAGGTAAATTAACAAAATGTTTTTTTAGAAAGACAGAGATTTTTTTCCCAAAATCACACTTTTAGCACACAAAAAAAAAAAAAAAAAAGACTTAGGCCATTATTTTAAGAATGTGACGATACATAGTGTCTGAATACGTCAACAAGTCGATGATCATAAGTTGGCTGACATTTCTGTTTTTATTTCATAATTTTTTGCCTGTGCAGCCGACTGCACCTGGAGAAGCATAAGTTGGATAAGAATCAAGCAAAACGACAACGGTACAAAATGGCAAGTGGAGCAAAATGTTCTTTACTCTTTGCTTGTTACTTTAATTATCGAGAAGCAAATGGAAAATTTCCAAATTCAACATCCATCACCAACAAGAAAAACAACTATACCCGGAGGGACATTTTAACACCAAAAAGGCAATTGCCATTGATGTCAAAATGACAGTGATTTACTAGCGCTGATCAATACTATCAATACTACAAAGCACTCCTTTTTTACCAGCCAATCAGATTCCCAATCAAGCCAGTGCTTATGTGGCTGCGCATAAACATGGTAGCCCAGAGTTTGAGGGCGTGATGTGGCCCAGAGCGCAGAGCAATCTCAGACTGGGAGCGTCTTTGTTCCGTCTCTCTCAGAGATCCCATGCCCCACCACATGATGAATGTCTCTGATATAACTGACCAAGTTGTAATCCACTCGGCGAAGACGGTTTTAACAAAACAAACCTTTCAAAAAGGAGCAAAGCGGAGTGAAGGGCAGGGGAAGGTGCACAACAACTAAAAACCGAGGTGATTGTAGAATTTCCACACCATCACTCAACATCTGAATACTATAAAACTATAAAGCCGGGTTCTCTTTTATGTTTTCATGCTTAATTTGCCTCTTCATACCAGAGCTCCCATTTGTGACCTCCAGAATCCATTATTCATTCGTCCATCGTCTGTACCTGCTTGTTCATGCAGGTACAGACGACAGTCACTGGGTAATGTTCACAGGGCAACACAGATATTAACATAAGTCTTTTGGAAAACTGAGTAATTATGGACTTAATTGTACGAACTATAAACCAATTTAGAATGTGCTTTGTTGTGTTATAGTTTCTGAGAGTCTGCTGTGAATTAGGCTTTTAAGAACAGATCTATTTTAATTAGATGCATTTTATCAGCTGGGATGTCTGTCTGACATCATAACGTAAGGCTTCACCAGATGCTCCACATTTCAATACAAGTGTCAATACAAAACAGACCAATTACAAAACGCTTTTGTTTACAAATGAAGAATTTTAACTTATATTTTCCTACATTTTGAAAATAAAATTAGATTATTGCAAATATAGCTCTGAAATTAATTGGATATGTTGGTACCAATAGCTGTTGGTTAAAAAATAAAGCTCTACTTCACCAGTTTGTTGACATGATCTAAAAAAAATAAAAAAAAAATCCAATATTTAGTCACTAAATGGAAAAACATGAAGCAGCTATATTTAGATTCCCTTTTATACACACAGCTTATCTTAATGCAACATTTTCAGTACATTTTCTAATAGGTGTGGGCTCATTCAGTGGCCAGTTCACACAAACAGGAGAAAAAAAGCTGATGGGGTTCGAGGGCTAACGGAAAGGCTTTTATCTTTCTACAGCCTCAAACCGTTCACTCAAAGTAAACAAAAAACGCTCCTAAGATTATTCTTTATTAGTGACAACATGATTTAGAAAATTTATTAAATGAGAAATTTAAGCAGTGTTAAAAAAACGTGTATGAAGAAGACGCAAACTCCATTCAGAAAGACAATGCAAACACAGGACCTTCTTGTTGCAAGGCAACCGTGCTACCAACCACAAAACTGTGCAGCCACAATTTCTTTGTAGAATTAAAAAGATGTCTAAAATCACTAAATGAGGTTATTCGCAAAACTTAAAAACCGGCCAATGTTGTACTACAGAAAGGACATCTTTCCAACTAAAGTGACTTCATTTTCTCATCATTTGAATAGCCATTTATCCTGTTGTTGCCCGTTATTTGTTCAGCATTATGAGAATTGAGATTCATTGTAGCAACAACAAACTCAATGTGATGATGCTTAAA
The DNA here is from genome assembly GCA_903067095.1 of Girardinus metallicus. Classification (NCBI taxonomy): domain Eukaryota; kingdom Metazoa; phylum Chordata; class Actinopteri; order Cyprinodontiformes; family Poeciliidae; genus Girardinus; species Girardinus metallicus. The sequence goes on along the minus strand of CAEGAE010028858.1, from coordinate 14,763 downwards.
AATCCATAAACACACACAAAAGCATTGCTGTAATTGTCACTCCACCAGATTGATGTAGATTCTTTGCCTAGCACTGTTGTTAGCTTGTGCGTTAGATTTATGGCCATACCAGAAACGTGAATACAAAGGTATTCTCGGGTCTTTAGTATGTTTAAAAAGAAAAAAAGTGATTGATCGCTTTTATATTTTTTGCGTATTAAAATCAATGTGATTAATTAATGGAAACTAATTCGTTAAAGTTCTGACACTAGTATACATCAATATTTTCATGTACTGCAGTTGTTCTTCCTCTGTCCTGTTTTGTTGATCATGCATCTACTTCCTGTTGGTGATGCCTCCCATAAATTCAAGATCAAATTCAATTTTGACGCAAATGATATTCACCTTTACATTTTCTTTAAGCCTTCTTACATACAAAGCCTCTAAAAAGTTTTCACTCCCATGGCAGTTTCCCCCTTTCACTGATTTTATAAATTAAATTTTAGGTCATATTGCTTAGCATTTTGGGAAATATATTCAAAAATAAGAACTAACTATTATTACCTGAAGTTCTTGTATTTAATCAAATTACTTTCAATTATTGTTAATCAATTCATTGTTCTATCTCGACTCAAATTAAAGTTTTGGTTTAACTATGCACACAATGAAAAAGAAAATTTTTGAGGGTTTTAATACATTTTACAACTATGCTATTAAGTATGAATTCAACTGCATTTAAAACCGACCAAGCAAGAAAAAGAAGAGAGACATTTGAAATTAGCAAAATTAAGTAGAGGTGTAAGAAAGCATCCCTAATCCAGACTAGTCTTAACAGGATTGAGGGGAAAAAAAAGTGATGAAGGAGAGAGAGATGGGGGGAAAGGAGACTCGCAGCTTTTATAAAAGCTTGCCTAGCAACCACACACGTTAATCTCCCAGCCATGTTAGCACAGTTGCCATGGAGACTGGGGGCACATGTAAAACTTATTTTACCTTGCTGCGTTTTTCATCTGTGATTTGCAACTCGGAGAACAACAACATGTTCCATTTTTAGGTTGGGAGTTCATCAATTATGCGTGCACTCTCCTCATTTAGAACGCCGTTTGACGTACGCCGGTGCCATTCTGCCCGGCCAAACGCATCAATTCTGCTGGAGTTTCATCGTCTCGGGGCGACAAGCTTTCAAGGTGGTGATTAACAGCGAACTGTTTGCAACAAGTCCGTTGGTAGAAAACCGGCAACATTTACTTACATGAGCGCGAGGCCGAGGTAGTTGGCTGTGCTGCCCCAGTACATCGGGTTCTCTACGACGCTGAAGGGGAAACCGGTCACCTTCTCATCCATCAGTATGCCAAAGTAGTCGCCTACACAAAAAACACAGAAACATTGGATTAAAGAATTTCTTTACAACAAACAAAATCACAGATGTATGAAACAACTAAATGACAACAAAGTTCGACGGGTTTTTATTTACTCTTTGATGTTTTGACTGAACGTTGATTTCTGTTAAATGTATTTTTAACGGCGATGATAACGGAAAAACAAATTTGCATTTTTTATGCTAGCAGCACTCTGGAAACATTATTTTCTCTTATGCGTTTGTTTTTTTTCGTGTGTGTGTGGGGGTGGGTGCGTGTGTGTGTATATGTGTTCCATCTCTACTTGGCACTAATTAGAGATGGATTGGGAAATTGTCTGCTGACCCATTTTAAGCCTGGCTGGCCTTACCAGTGACCAGTCAGCTGGAAAGTGTTCAGCAGGAAGGCTTCTAAAAAGGCAGCTATTCTAGTATGGAGACATATCTGCTGCCAACCTGAACAGGCTTTCAAAGAAGTTCAAAAGAAGGCAGTGAAGTTCCTGCGTTTATTGTTTTGCGTTTTCTTCTTCTATCGGTTACGGAAAGTGCTGCACTTTAAAAATGTGGCTCATCTTTGGAAATTTCACTTACTGTAAGATTTACTGCACGTTTTCACACTATAGGCCTGGAAAGTACATTATTCGAAATCACTTTCGAATAATAGCCTAACCTAAAGGTGTTGCTATAACCCTTAAGCTGCATCCCGGTTCCTTTTTCATAAAAAAAAAAACAAACAAACAAAAAAAAACACTAATCTGCCATGTTTTGCTTCTCATCTGATATTTTACATAATTCGTTAGTTGCTAATATCTTCATTGAAAGTCAAAATAAAGTGAAAGAATGAAAAGCTTTAACAGCAGAGATTGTATTTCTAAATCAGTCATGTGAAGATAAAGTTAGCTAAGATGTTTATTTGCGGTTAGCGTTGTTGGACATGAGGTCAGCTGAACTAGGACACTCCTCACTGCGGCTCCCACCACAATAAGCTCCCAGTGTTGTGCCCAGGCAAACACAAATGTTATCTGACCCAGTTGGTGTGATAAGGGCAACAGGATGTGCACATCTCAATATTTCTCTTATGCCTCCCCTGCCCACCTACGTAGAAATATTCATACACTCAAACACACACGCAGCAGGTAAAAAGCCACTGAATTACGCATTTGTTGCTGCTGGCCCTGTTTTCTGTCAAATGGAGGCCGGTAATGTCCGAATTACATAACGCCTTTTCATTATGTATGCTCTTTTTTAACAGCGCGCAAGAGAAAGGTGTTTATATAAGAGTAACTGCTTGGCATTCAGCGGACGCCCAGATACACCTGGCCTTCCCACAATAAAGCCAGCCTCAATTGTTCTGACCCGCAAAGTGACGACTGGCATTTCATTCAGATCTGGCAGCCAGTCGCGACTTTAACGACGTTGTTTTCTATACGCATACAAGAAAAGCGGCCAATTTAGCAGCATCCTGACTTCATTTAAACTGGAAAGTTGTCTTTGCTCCTGTGCTATGCGGTTTAAATCGTCAGGCCACTCGTTTAATAAAGAACGTGTCCTGAATGTCCTATGCTTAAATGTCACAGGAGCTGAAAAGAAACCTTCAGACGATGCGCGCTCACACCGAGCAGAACCGAGCAGAACCGAGCGGTGGATAGGTACTCTGGTAAATGGAAGCCCATTTGCTGAGGGCTTTTAGAAGGAATGGGCTGACAGCCTGGTATGATCAGACACTTGATTACCTTGTATCAAATGTGGCTGCACGAGCACGTGAAGACAAAAGGAGCACAAAAGAATATTTCACATCATAATTTGTTCACAAATGAGAATATAACCCATAAAGCACTCAGTCAAGTGTTGTCTCGCAATACTGGGTTTAACATCACAATTCTTAAATTAAAGTTTATTATAAAATTTCAGATTTTTATGTCAAAATTGTGATTTTTTTTTTTCTCACAATTTGTACTTTTTTACATCTCAGAATGGGAAAAAAATGGATAAAATTCTTTTTATCTCAGAATTCAGACTTTCCCCACACAATTCTGGGGTTGTCTACCTACCTGGAGTTCTCAATTCTGAGATTTTAATCTCAGAATTGTGTCTTTAATGTCAGATTTTTAAAAACATTTTTCCCGTCTCAGAATTCAGACTGTTTTCCTCATAATTTTGAATTTCTCCACACAATTCTGAGGTTTAATCTGAAACTTCTGGTTTCAACATCAGAATTTTTTCTTATTCCCATCTCGTAGTTCGGGCTTTTTCCTCACATAAGATGATAAAAAGAGAATAAAATAATATTTCATGTTCATTTTGCCAACAGACAGAGACCTTCGTGTTTATCTTTTCAAGTGAAATTCTCTTCAGAATTAAGGCGCAGGCTCGTGCAGCAAACAGCAGTATAGACATCTTTTGTGTTTTTAACCACCATTGGCTGAAGCAGTGGAATTTAGTACCATGACCTATAGATAAAAATTAATTGTTGGTACATTGTTGTTTCTATTGTGACTTGCTGCAAAATGAATTGCCCGTCAGGACATGAAAGAATCTGAATCATCGCTTAGGGATACTTATTGTTCTGACTTTCCTCAGTTTTTTTGGAAACGCTTTGCTCTTTTGTTCTCTGTATGCAAACTACTGGTTTCAGCCCTACCTTGTCTGTTATACTTTGACTTGGCACGTGTGTTTCTGTAATTACAGAGCCTTTTTATCCTTGAATGACTCATCACTTGGAGTACAAGACATCATGCTTCTAGCTAAAAAGCTGGACCAGTTTTCTTTCCACATGTGGCACCTTTTACTGGGGATGTAATTTTCCACTCCTGAAACCGCCATAATGACACCGGAATAAATACACACAACCTTTTTTTTTTTTTTCAAAACTGCTTCCTGCTGTTCTTTCATTCACAATCACCTGCACTTGTTTCTATAGATATTTAAATGATCGCTGCAATGTATAATTGTGACATCTTCTCTTGTGCCATCCCCTCCCCTACTTCTTTCAATCTCCACTTTAACTAGTGCGTTCCAGAGATGCAACATGGAGGACTCCTGTCCCCTTCTGTTGGCTCTTCTGTCCCCCTTTGTGATTGTCTGAAGCCATCTGAATCCAATGATGGACATGGACGAGGCAGGAAAAGCATGGGACAGTCAGTCTGCGTCATTTATGAGTCTCTCCCACTCAGGTCCCTGACCTACAATCTACGTCTCAAGAATTAGCAAGCGGTCATTGCTGCGGCGCTCGTGTTTGTTTGCAATGATGCCAGGATGTTTTCAGCAGCACAAGACAGAAAGTCATCGCAATGAGCAAGGGCTCACACTGAACACATGACATGCATTTGTCACACCAAGAACAAACTAAAACAAAAGAGATTCTCTTAGAATAGAAAGAAGCTAATTAGTCATTGGAAAAGAAAATTGAATACATGAATAATAACAGGGAAAACAGTAAGTAAAAATACATTCAAAAATCAAGCTGGAAATAAATATTAGAGCTTACAGTTAATTATTACCCACTTTTGTTTAGTTAATGTTGATTAAAAATGGAGGTTATGAAGACTATTGTCATGGTTTTTAAATAAATAAAATAAAATGTTAAAATAGCTGAAATCTTCATTTTTCTAAGGAGTGGAAGTTAGTGATAGATGGGAGTCCACTGTGTTAGCTTTGGTATCACTTCTAAAGTTGTGCTACAGAACATTGCACTGCATTCTCAGGTCCACAGTGGATATGTTTCATATTAATATGGTTCTTTACATTTACTGTCAGAAACGACTTGAAATTTACCTAAAAACGTCCCAGTGAAGCCCAGAGCGAGAAAACTGCTGACCACTAGAACCGTTCCCATCACTATAAGGGAGATCCCGACGTAGAAAACATCCGTCCGCTCCATCAGCTCCCATCTGGCCTGGGTCTTCATCACCACCGTCATACTGTACAGCAACAAAGATGAGGCATAACTTTATTTGCTGTTCTACACTGACATGTTTTAGTCTCCTTTGTTGAATATTAACATTGAAAGAAATCATCAGTCTGGTAAAACTGAAAAAAAAAAAAAAAAAAGGAAAGTTATGCAATTTGGTGTGGACCACATAAAACAGTTTACAAAACTTACAATAGACAATCAGAGAATGCAAAAGGAGCATCACAACAAACATTTTCAATTTAAGAACTGATCGTAAAGATTGTTTATTGAAGCAAAAATGAACCCCCTGTGGGTAAAGAGAAGCAGCTTTGTCATCCATTGCTGTTTGTGGATGTTGCTTGTGCGTCAGATTTACTGGCACACCAGAAACGCGCAATGACAAGGGTTCTGGCTGGAATAAATAATAATAATAATTGCATTACAATTTTAATGTGGTAATGTGATATAATTACTAAACCTACAAGACTTTGGGGTTAGAGCAAGAAGCTATCAGTAATTGGTCAATGTAAAGACAGAGCTACACCCAAGCTGTCCTGGTTTGGCTGTTGTCTGGATAATATATCCAAAGTTTGCTTTTGTAAAATTGCCATGCATATCTTCTGATCCCGACTGAAACACATGGTCAGGTGCGCGTACATCAAGTTCATCATCTACAAAACAGCATTCGAAGAATCAAAAACGCAAAGTCATGAATGTATTCATTTGAAGAGCTTTCTTCAAATGAATACTGCTGATGCCAAGATCAATCCCCAATGGGTTTAGTGAAATATAACTAAACAAATAAATAAAAATCAGCAAACTAATCAAACATGGAACCAGCTGCTAAGTTTGTTTTGCTAGTCCAGTGTGATATCATTGGACTAGCAGTTGGCAAAGTTGAGAAAATTAAAGAGAAGATGACTGGTGTGACCGTCTGCCAATGCTGTCAAAAGACAGCATGCTTGTTAAGGCAAAGTGAGATAATAAATAATAGCTTACACTTTTAGGATTTCTAATAGAAGTGGTTTAGAGAGCTGTTCTATTTGTAATTTGCAAAAATAAGCAGAAAGCCATCTTATCCTCCTAATTTACTTCACTTTTATCCATTTTATTTTATTTACAGAAAGGATTTCATACAGCACTATTCATGTGTTTTCAGTAGTAGCTTGCAGTTTGTATGCAAGTTTTAGGGATCAATAAAACAACAGGCTCTTTTATATGTAACTGTACCTTCCAGGACGCTCATTTTGTCCAACCTTTCCTCAGGGCCTTAAACACTGAAGGGATTCGACTTCATCTTAAACTGACACATCCAGCATGAAGTGGAACAGAATAAATGACTTGCTCAAAAGCTATTTTAGATTCATTTTGATTCTTTTCTTTTTGCTTCAGTATTGCTGCTCTCCATTTTCCTGGGGTCATAGACACAATTTTTTACACCATAGCCAAGAGCCACTCGCAGTGTGTTTGTCACCAGTGAAGTACTCACAGTGATGACCAGAAATGTATATCAACTTAGCATCCGCAGGTTTCTCGGCAGGTTTGGGGACAATTCTTTTGACACTTTAAGGGCTGTCCTCTCCCTCATGTTAACTGCAAAGTGCCAAATGTCTCTTTCATTTTATGTTCAATGTCCATGTGTTAGACATCATTAGGAAGCTTACAACCTGCACTTTCAGAATTTGTATGTAACTCAAAATACCCCCAGAGAGACTTGTTCATGGTTTTGTTGTGGCCAATTACACATGCACACATCCCTACTCTTATTATGATAAATTCCCCATAGCAAACAGCAGGGAATAATTGCTTTGGTAAACAAGTTTTGGAGCCAAAAGGAAGAAAGTTGTTGTGTTGTGGCTTTTCCATTTTGTTGATCGTTCTGGATCACTGTAAAGTACCCACAAAGCCCCAAATCACCAGGAAGATTCAATACCTCTATTTTGTAAACTATGTAAGGAAAGTCATTTTAATTTGACTGTGGAAGTCCATCCCGTACACTGAAACGGAGTCAAATCAAACCACTGCGAGCAGCTTTCATTGTCCAAGTCTGCTTTTAGGAAGTTACTGAAGGTAAATTTGTGTTTTCATGTAGAAAATAATATATTTCCTTCTCCCAGTCCATCTAAAAGAGGGAATATTATGTATTTTCCAGGCACATAGTGCCATTTTATAGTACAAGTAGCTAAGTTATCATTAGTTGTTATAAAAATGCTCTATATATGAAATATGACTTGAAAGAAAGCTGACTTTGTAATTTAACATCTTGAAATTGTAGCTGTCTCTTTAAGAAACTCCTGCCCTTTCTGAAACTGCCTCCAGGAAGTCATTACAACATGGCTCCTCTGTTAACCCTTTAACAATGTTTTTAACAGTGTTACACTGAGAAGCAGCTTGTATCATGAGCTCAGCAGATGTGCAATTACACCAGGTATTTGCTAATTGCTGCTGGCTGGTCGGAAGGAGTTGGGTGAGGTGGGTCACGGGGGATTCAAGAATTACTCAAATATCCATGGAAGAATCAAGGCAACACTGCAGGTTCATTTTTGATGACGGGATAACATTATAACTTTCAAATCTCAAAAAAGTCAATTTTGCATGATACTGCCTCTTTAAAGAACCTCGTAAATGAAGCAGGTGCACCTTGTTCCATCACTGCATATCCACTCAATTAACACCCACCTCTAAAATAATTAATTGACATGAGATTGAACACCGCATAAGCACTGCAGATCAAACACACGCCACTACTTCTTAACTCAACAAGTGGAATCTGTCTCTGATGCAAAGAACAACAAACCAGTTGCACACCTGCAGCAGGTGCACACACTGCCAAAAGACCATGACTCTCCACCTTCTCCTCTTAATGTTCATGTTCTGTTTTGTGTGTGAACGTGTGTTCGCTGAATTCAGAGGGAAAAAGAGAGTGCTTGTTTACCGGAGTGCATTTTAAAGTCGCCTGACGTCACTCTTGATTGCTCTCTCTGGATGATGCAAGGGTCGTGGGTTGTGTAAGTGCAGTCATGCAGTAAAAGCATTTTCATTTTCTACCTGGTGCTCGGATTGAAAGCGCACAGAGGACTCGGTGCTTTAAAAGGTGCTCCGTTTGGTTTTGGCGATGGCTTTTTGAAAACATGTTCCCTCCAAACGTATTAAGCACTAAACTCTGGAGGATTTGCTGCTGGGATTCAGTTTGTTTTGGAGCTCAGAGCAACACAACACTGTAGTGATGAAGAAATTTTGAAGTAACTGGCAAGATGTGCATTTCTTATTAGTCAGCTGTATCATAGTTGGATAGAAAAGTGCAAGACAAAATTAATCCATTTCTAATGCTTTAGCCAAATGTATTTATGTGTGTGCATGCGTGCGTGTTGAGCGGTGTCACGAGTTCAATTAAAGTGGACTAAACAGGGATGAAGTGAATGCATTCTAAAGCTTAAAGAAGTAGTGACAAGAGTAACTTTTTTTTTCAACTGGCATGACTCTTAATTATTACATTGCTGTTTAAAGTTTTGTTTATTGTTGCTGTTTGTATCTGTTTTTCTCTACACTGTTTCCCTTCATTGGAGAACCAAAGTTTATCTCTAAGTGTTCAATGGAAATTTTCATATTGTTTTCCAAAGAAAAAAAAAAGAGACTAGACAACAACATGTGAAAGTTTTGTAAGAAAACTATAAATATTTAACGGTGTTCTAATTTTTTGCTCAGACTGTTTGTGGCTGTGAATATTCAAGTGGTGAAAAGTGAACACAAATTAGTGAGTCTGGTCTGCGAACTGATATATTAATCAGTTCTTGTTATGAAGCGGCTCGCTTAACAATGACTTTACTTAAAATTCCACAACTATCCGTAATACTGCGGCCTGGCAGGCTTCAAAATTTTAACTACAAACACTCATGACTTAAAAAAAAAAATTTTATTTAGAAGCTTTAACAACAGAAGAATGAAATGTGGGCCCCCAGAGCTACACAAATTAAAAGTAGTATTAAGGGAAACAGCGTAGCGAAAACATGTTAGAGCCAAATAAAAAAAAAATAAAAAAAAGTTTTGTAATAATTTTACACTAATAATTATTAATCATGTCTAGTTCTGTTAAACAAACCAAAAGATTTTATTAACATTTTTCAGATATTCTCCCCAATATCTTGAATCAACGTACTTAAATACTATTGATCTAAATACACTCTGTTTCACTTCCCACTTTAAAATGTCTCTTTTGCTTTATCAGCTAAATATGATCAATTGTTGCTTATTTATGTCGACACTTCCCTAAAATTTTTGAATCTGCTTTACAAACGTAAGTAGCCGGCCACTTTTAGCACTTTTAGATTATGCAAAACTGAACAGGTTGTACAGTTGTGAGTCCACATTCATATGTGGGGAGCAGTGAGCAGCATTTTACTTGGGAGCCTAAAATGGCTCCAGAGTGAAAACTAGGTTTGGGGTTAATTGGAGAAAACTGGGTTATGGGGTCTGTGCTGCGACTCTTATGGCACGCTTCCTTTGTTAAAGGTAACCAGGAAGTGAAATGTGATGTGGCGCATGTTGTTGTGCCACGTCAGACACAAAGAGCCACTGCTGGGCAGACTGTTGAATAATACGTTCTGGACAGGTGCACTGCTGGGATTTGGATTAGAAAAGAGACGGGGGGAAAAGGGGTCTGGTAGGATGGGGGCGGTGGGCAGGGGGTCAGCGGTTGTAAATGGATGAACCACCATAACAGCGGACAATGAGTCAGTTCTAATGTAAGAAAAGTTTCAGACGAGTATTCATGTAACCACAGCAGTTCCACCAGACTATGGCAAATTACGAAAAAGGCTATACATATTCAATGCTGTTTTTGAACCACTCAGGAATAGAGAGGAGGGAAAAAAAATGTCTAGTTGTAGAAATAAATGGAGGAAGAGGAGGAGTGTGAAGGCCAAGGCAGGAAGCTTTGGTTTGCGAGTCAGTTCTCTTTAAAAGACATAGGACAAAAAGAAAGTTGCATTTTTGTGGTTTCACAGCAACATTTTCTGTCCTTTCAAGGTTTCAACAACCTTTCTGAAAAGCCTCCATACCCAATTTCCTTGGATGAAAATGGGGACCAACTTTGCAATAAAAGAAATGTAGATATCAAATATATTAAAATGTTATAATTTCACTTACAGTGAATATTTGTCCTCTTTCAGATTTTTTTTTGTCCTTTTTTGTCCTGTGCATGTAAATGTTTCAGGTCATCAAGCTACTTTTAGTTTCAGACAGAAATAGACTTAATAGAAAAAGATTGTTAGTACTAGATAGAAACATTCACTCAATTTTACCTGTAGATTTTTTAAAAAGTTATGTAGATTGAACCTGTATAAAAAGAAAGTATGCTTAAAAGATCTTAAAAATCAACACATTATTCCTCAACTTAAGGAGCATCAAAAACAGCTGAGAAAGAAATTTATTGTCAATTTTAGAAAACAGTAAAAAGGCTTTAGGTGATCAGAAAACCAAGGTGAGAACCATAATCCACCAATAAAGAAAACATGAAACTGTGGTTAGAGTGAGTCCAGTTTACCAAAATTACTTCAAGAGAGCACTAACAATTACATGACTTAACCACAAGAAGGAGACATCAACGGGAAAGTTACCAGAAATTAAAAAAAAAAAAAAACATTTGCAAAGAACTAAAAAAAGGCTATACATATTCAATGCTGATCATCCTCGAAAATGTTTGGGAGAATATTCCGTGTGCTAATGAGACGAGAGGGAACCCTTCGAGTGTTTTTGGAACAGAAAATCTACCAAAGGTGGTGACATGATGGTCTGAGGAGGCTTTGAAGGGTAACTTTGTTGTTAAATTTCATCCTCTACTAAACATTCTGATGAAGGACATCCAGCCAATCAGTTTGTGACCTTAAGCTTAAGCACATTTGTGTTACACAGCTGGAAAGAGAGTCATAGCGCAACATCAAGTCAACCTCAGAAAGGCTAAAAATGCGTCACCTAAAACAAGTCTCAAAATCACTTCAATGAGGGACAAAATTTCTCCATAGTGATGTAAAATATTCCTTATAATTCATTGCAAATACTCGATGGCCGTTGGTGGTTGTGCCAAACCATCTATTAAGTACAGAACACCACAACCTGCAATATCTGTGATTCCAAGACAATCTAACATGGCGAATATTCCTGATTGCAAATAGGAGGGGTTTCCGACATCCTTCAAAGAGGACTGTATCACTCTTAACACATACAGCAGGAATATTTCTTAAGATTATCTAAAGAACCATCCTGATAACTGGAGTGTCTTTAAGATTGTCAAAATGAGGAAACTGGGACAAAATACCGTGTGAACTAGACATAAGAATTTTTAAAACTACCAGAGGTTCTCATAATGTGAAGAAGAGCAATAACATTCGCAGATGATTGAGATTCCATAATCAAGTGTACCAAGTGCCTACATTTCTCGTGACAGATTCCTTCATTTCCCACAGTCCAAATGTATACCAACAGGTTAGTGAGGCGCAAAGTGGCAATCTGGCTAAAGTGCTTCTTGAGACTAGATGCGCAGATTCTCAACCTTAACAGCTTGGTGTCACATAGAAAAAAAAAGTTCGATGTGCACACCGTTTCCAGATGAGTCGCTTACTGTGCATCTATAATTGTAAAGGTTTACTTTTGCATGAAAGTATCTGGAGGACGTCTGCTTCGAGTACGCGTGGACATCCGGGGAGTGAAGTACGGCCAAGCATGTTGGGGCCTTAAGTCTTACTGACTACGAAAATGGCTTACCCTCTTATCCACAGCCACACACACACACGCAGTGATCAGCAGATTGCAGTACACTGTGGATCAGCGTCTCATTTCCACCACTGATCTTCACTTGTCGCCTGAATCTTTTGTGTAATGCCCCTGTCACACTAATGCTTATCTGCTTTGTTTCAATTGGTGCTCCAAGAACTCCTACATCGCCTTACAGACCAGTAGTTTACACACTTTAATATCAAGACTAATCAGAATGCATAAGATTTGCAGAAAATGATTATGAAATGACATAAACACATTCTCCACTGCAGTCAAATCAGTACAACTACAAGTAAAACATGTTTTAAAAATCTATGCAGTATAAATAGATAAAAGACAACCAATTTGCAATAAATTAGCATTTTTCTGAGTTCTTTTTTTAAGCACAGCATTTGCAAACAACAACAGTCGGTTTATATTTAGTGCTACTAAATGTGGAAAGCCCTATATTACAGATTTGATTAGGGGTATTAATAAAAACATTGGGTGAGTTCATCTCCCAAAAGCCTTATAATTACACTAATGAGTAACAATGGTGAAGCAATACACAGAATGGAAAATTTCTGCTTCTGGCTAAGCAGGGTACATTGTATTTAGTCTCACTGACTATGTTTATTTGACCTACATTTAAGCAGTTACTTCAACATTTTAATGATTTTACTAAATAATTCCATTGATCAGATCGGTGAATAAACCTGGTTTCCATGTTTTGACTGTATGGTAATTTTGCATTTTAATCAAAAGAACCCAGTCTTTTGGTTACACAGGAGTTCTCCCTCAAACTACTGACTTTGAAAGAGCCTCAAAGGATCTGAAGACGTCACACAAGTGCATATTTTTGACACACAGTTGAAATCATAAGATGCAAACTATTTGGTCTGATAGGATTGTGGAAAGTATCCATTTGATGAGAGCCAAATAAGCTGTATATACTTATTCATTTGAAGTAAGAAGCACTGCCTTCCACAAGCTACACAGAGTGGTGGAGTTTGCGGGTATTTTTGGTTCATTCCTACAGACTTTTGTAACCGATTCACGTTTTTACATCACCTTCCTTGCATAAACCTTGTCAACTCTGCTCACAAAATTTCTATGCCACTGATATGCGAGTTTCTGTAAGCCAAAACATTAACTCTGTTGTTCTTAAGCCAATTTGTTGAGATTAGAGTAATTGTTCCAATGGAAGACCCATTTGTCACCAAGCCTTTAATGCCAATGGACTTGAGATGTAGCTACGATATTTTCACATAATGTTCTTTTCTCATGACATCATCTATTTGTGAAGTGCATCAGTGACTCCTGTAACAAAAATACCAACAAATAATGCTGCCACCTCCAAACTTTTTCTGCTGCAGTTGCGGCGGTGTTCTCAGGCTTGCAAGCTTACCCCTGTTTCTACCGCATTAAAAAACGTTCATTATCATCAATGTGTCAGCAGATCACATCAGGTGGTCTGATGAAATGTATCTAGATCTTCGCCCTTGGTACATTTGAAAAGTGTAATCTGTCATTTTATGCTGCTTTTGAAAAAACTGCGTCTTCCTCAACAAGTGGCCTTTTAGCACCTCTTTCCACAAAAACCAGTAGCATTCTGGCTTGTGTGTTTTTCACAGTTGGATTTATACACACATACATGAACACTGACCAAGGTAAGAGAGGGTTTTAGTTGTTTGGACATTAGGGTTAGACATGTGAAGAAACATGGCAGTTCTGTTGTTTTTTTTGGAGTTCTGCTTGATTCTTTTTTAAGGAAGGAATGATGGAAAAAAGGAAGGAGTGAAGGACATGGCTCGCTTTGAGTAGAAGTTCAAATTTATACGACAACTGATTGCTAAATGAAGGAGCAGGTGTGTGCAGTTTTCAACCCCTAATTTCCTCCATGTCTGTCCTCAGAGACATTACAATCCTCACGTTACACAACTGAGGATTGTAACGTGAGGATTACACGTTACAAATATCTTTAGGTTTCATACATATATAATAATATATATGTTTAATGTACAAAGATATTCTCAATCGCAAAGCTTCATCCATCAAAAATAAATGGCTAAACTGAAATATATATGCATGTCTTCTCTCGTGGAGAGAAGACACAAATACACACAGATAGCATTAAGAAATACACAACAAAAAAGAAAAAAGCATGAGTGCAGTGTTCAGAAGACTGAAAGAGGCTGAAATTCACTAAATAAAACCTTTTTAACCACACTCAGAGGAAAGAGTGAAAAGAATCAATTGCAAAAAAAAAAAAATCTGATAGACATTTGAATTACTAAACAGGTTTTGTAGAAAGGACGCAGAGCTAAAATATTGCTTTCTTAAAAGTTGCTTCAATTTCTAAAGCAATTTTTAACAACAAAACAAACTGCTTTGTTTCTAACCCTTTCATGCATGAATTATGATCCTTTGTGTCAGGATTTTTTTTCCCAATTTTTTATTTTCTTAAGGCATAAAAAAAGGTAGGAAAAAAGATTTTGTAAAAAAATTTTTTTATTTTATTTTTTTTAGGTGATCAATTGTAATTTTCTCCCAATACAAAGTTGTTATTTGAAAAATACATCAGTAGTATTGTTCTTTAGGGCTTATCTGATGTCACAATTTTTCTTTTTTACCTGCAAGAGTCGTCTACAGTAGAAGGAGGGACGAGGTCGGTTGGCATGCTTTTTTGTCAGTTTTATTGCGCAATCGCCAGCCCCACCCTAAACCTCCCACGGACTGACTACTGACCAGCTCTCCAACCAACGGGTCCGGAAAATCTCTAGAA
>CAEGAE010028846.1:0-74704 GCA_903067095.1 Girardinus metallicus | reverse complement strand
TTTTTTATATATTTATATATATATATATATATATATATATATATATATATATAATTTATATAATTATATAAATTATATTTATATAAATTATATATAGATATAATTTATATATTTATATATATATAAATTATATAAATTATATATATATAATTTATTTATTTAACAGGGTCAAATAACTATTTCAAAGTTTATGTGAAAATAGGCAGAACTAAATACAAGAATGTCATGGAAGAAAACATGTTTGGAGCTGCAGTAGACTCAAGGCTGGTTTGCCTTTCAGCATCACAATAACTAATAAACATAAAACCACACCTAGAAAAAGACCTGATTAGATCAAAGAGTATTTATCCACTATGATGGCCCAATCAATATCCACACCTAAATATAATGGGGAATGTGTGGCGAGGTTTAAAACGTTGCTATGCAACCTGACTGAACTGGAATAGTTTAATAAGAGCTAGCCACAAAGATGTGAATTTGTGACCCTTCGAAGGTGGTTCAGAATACTAATGCGCACTGCACTTTTCAGATTTTTATTTGTAATGAGAAATAATTACTGAAAACAATTCAATTTTCCTTTCCCCTAAAAGCTATGTGTCACTTTGTGTCGGTCTGTCACATAAAGTTCCTGTAAAAGATATTGATGTTTGTGGTTGCAAAGCGACAAAATCTGATAAGTTCATGAGATACAGATACTTCTGCAAGCCACGGGAGGCGTGTGAATGTCCTTTGCTCTTTGCCAGTGATTCTTGCTGGGAGTCAGAACGAGAACTTTAGATTTGTAATTGGAGAAATGCAACCAGTACATTTTGCTGCTGGGATTTTTGTTCATGTTCACTGCTGACTTCATTATCTGACAGTCATTTCAGAGACTTACTGGGGGAACAGGACTCTGTGGCTCAGTTCAGCTTACAGAGGCCTGTTCCCCCCGAGGCTGTAGGTGACTGACAGTGTTTCCAGGTGAAGGAATTTTTTTTTTTTCAAACTTGCTCCTTTTGCTGCAGAAATCCAATAGAAGGTGACACGCTCAAGTACATTTATTAAAATTCAACATCATTCTGAATACAAAAAAACAGCTGCAAATTATTCACAAATAATGTGTACTTTCCCACGGCTTGCTATAAGGAGCATTTGTCATCAGCTGCCGGGCAGGGATAAGCACTTGACAGCCGACAGGGTTCGCCTGTTGTGCCCTGTCATAAAGGAAAGCACACCCTGTCATTATGATCAGACTTATCCTGACAAAAAAAAAGCCTCATGCAGGACTGGGCCTCTGCACACACTCAAAGTGCAGTGTTTAATGGTCTATTTAAAGCCTGTAGCATAAGGCCAACCACAGAAGAGCACAGTTTTATCATTTAGCAGGTCTACTTTAAAGTAAAATGCACATAAACATGCTGGCTTACTCACAAATTAATTAAAGGTTTTCTTGCAAAAGTATAAACAATACAATAAGTTGGGGCTCACGCTTTGAAGAGCACTGTATCAGATCTGGAGGAAAAGCATGATATTGTAAAAAAAAAAAAAAAAATGCGAGAGTACAAGTTCTGTTAAGTTTCCTTGGCATAGAGCCATAGTCTTGGTTCAAACTGAAAACAAGCCGCAAATACACCATTCTCGCTCCGAGCCCTCAGGGAGTGAATGTGTGTTCAAACGGGCCAATTTCTGGAGGCACACAGGAAAAGAAGCTGACAAAAACCTGAGAAATGAGGAGGCCTGACTCAAGAACAGAGCAACATTTAGTGGTGCAGTGTAAGCTCGTGGACTAGAGATTCTGCTGAAGACTGCATGAGGAGAAAATTATAGGTGTCTTGATGTCAAATGGTGTGAACTCTTCCGCCTGTGCTTTAATCACTGAGACCCAAAACTGACCCCGAATGCCCCAAGAACTCGAACCAACAAACTGTTGTGAAGCTAATGAGACCCCCTGATGACACTGTGACCAGGGTGGAGGTCAATGAGGCCCCATACTGTTTCACTTAAAACAGCTTAACATATGCGCTCTAAAGTTTAGTTTTCTATAAGACTTTTTTTTAGCCATAGTGTAGTGTTTGCCATTAAACAAATGTATTTTTGGTTTGATATAATTTTGCCTCTTTTTTTTTTTTTTTTTTTTTTTTTGAGAAGCAAGTGATGTATGTGAGTAATGAAGATGTTTAATATCTCAATTCTTCACCCCTGCATCTCCAGGGAAGAGTTAACATCTGCCCCATGTGGGGGTTGGACAGCAATGCCTCATCTCTTTGTGTTTAGGTTGATAGGAACAGCCATCTGCTTGCTCTCATGCTGATGATAACAGCGCCCGGCACAGACTTCCTGAACACATATGAACACATACGAACACAAACATGCCTGCACATCTTTTTTCTGAATGTAATTTTGGAGAACCTGTGCACTGACATAGTCACTTCCCAGGATTTTCAGTAAAATAGATCAAACTCACTTAAGATATAGTTTGTCACATATATTGCAACCTGCCATTGTTAGTTTTTCTAATTATTTTTGTTAGCTGTAAACGTTATTTTTAACAAGATACTCTCACAAAGACAAACTTACTATGGCGACGTCTAATTGTATTTATCTTGATTTTTCCTCATTTGCACGTTCTTATTTAAATTCCCTTTTCAGATATATCAATGGACCAAAACATCTCACATTTACCTCACTGCCTGGATTTTAGAAAAAAAACAACAACTTTGCAACAATAAGTCACATAGAGGCAGCTTTTGAAGTCTGCCAGATGTAATTGAAAAGCTTCAGAAAGTTAAAATCTATCAAGTCTCCACTTAGCCTTGTGTCCTGTACCTCTTGTGATGTCAACCAAAACACAAGTGGGAATTAATTTTTTTCTTTGCTTTTTAAAACCATAGTCTCTTTTTGCTTCTGTTTTTACTATAATTCTATATTTGTTCATGAGAGGAAAACCCTTCTCTAGTTATATTTTTAAAAATAAACATGCTTATCCATCGATCCATCCATTTTATATCGCCCTTGTCCCTAGTGGGGGCTGGAGGGAGATGCTGGTGCCTATCTCCAGCTAAAGTTCCAGGCGAGAGGCGGGGTCACCCTGCACAGGTCGCCAGTCTGTCACATAAACATACTTAGTCGTACACAATTAAAGGTGAGCCCCCTCCTCAGATACTTAACAGAAGTCCCTAATTCTACATATTTGTTGTGTGTCCTCAGGCCCAACACCGAGATGAGTTTGTCCAAGACCGCTATGGGCAGTATGACCTCAGCGATCCATTCCTGGCCCTGCAGCGGGACGAAGAAGCCGCGGAGCGCCAGACCGCAATCAGGCAACCTCAAGCACATCCCCATGGCCGGGCAGTGGGCCCAAACCCTCTGGCTGTGCTGAAACTGGTCATGACTCACTGTAAGAGGATGCAGGAGAGGATGATGGGACAGTTGGCTGCTGCTGAGAGCAGACACAGGAGGGTAAATAGCAAACGATGCCCATATGCAGTCAGTAGTTCATGATTCAGGTTTGTGATTTGAGGTTGCAACGCGGCCAAAGTCACATAAGGTGGGAAATTTGTTCACTGAATTTATTGTGTGAATATGTATCTAGCAGTGAGCTTCATGGTTTAGGGGAAGTTTTATCTTTATTTCTACTGCAAATCTGATCTTTGTTGGAGTTATATAAATGTATAAATGGACTAAATCAGTTTGAAAAAGGATATGATACAAACCAAGCTTAATAATGATTAAGCAGCTGGAAAATTAGTCGCCGTTTTTTTGTTTTGTTTACAACTATGTTATTGCTCCCTGACTTTACCTGTAAATTACTTAACGAGAACTACATCGCTTTCATGCTCTTCACTAAACCTGTCTACACATTAGCTCCGAATGTTATCACTTGTCTGTGTCATTGTTCAGATGATCACCACTCTGGAGGAGGAGAAACAGCGGTATGTCCAGGAATCTGCTCGGCGTGCCGACTATGTCTTTGTTCTCGAGACAGAAAGAGATAAGCTGCTGCAACAGGTGTGTGTGACATGTCAAGCTTACAGAAAACTGTTACTATGTGAGTGCCTTGTACTGTAAAAAACATCTGAAGTTCCTTGAACATTTTCAGATTTTGTCACATTGAAACTACAAAGTTAAATGTTTTTTTTTTTTTCAGCATTTTATAAGAAACAGTAACACAAAGTGATTAGCAACTGTGAAGTGGAAGGATAATGATACACTGTTAAAATCTAAATAGTGTGTCATGCGTTTGTACTGAATCCCTTTACTCTGATTGCCTTTAGAAATGAAATTTAGTAAATGTTATCCATCAGCATCTAATATTAGTTCATATTAGCTAAATACAGTTGCTCTGTGAAGGTCGAGTTTAAGCTTTGTGAAGAAACAGCCTCTATCAGGGATAGAGTAATGGAGAAGTTTAAAGCAGAGTGAGGTTTGAAACAATATAGCATCTCACATACGGTAGCTCTGTTCAACTAAGTATCAAGAAACCAAGAAAGATGGAACTAAAACATTTAAAATCAAGACAACAAAACAAGACAAAAAATCACTAGTGCATTTGTACAAATGAGCTGATCACTTTGTTGTTCAGAATATGATTTAATAACAACAAAAAAAACTCTGTTAGCATCTAAACATTCTGTGAATGTCCACTCTTAATCAGTACCAAGGCTATTAGCATAGCTTAAGATATTATTTCCATTTTATTGTCATAACTAAGTCCAATCACAAAAGAATTAAAAAATAAACACAAAAAAGTATTTTGTACACATTTTAGACGCTTAATTATGAGACGTTGATGATTTTCCTTTGACCCTGTGTTAGATTATCTCAAGGGTTTGCAACCTTCACTTCTGGAGCCACAAATGGCTCTTTGGGCCTTTCACAGCTGCATGAAAGACTAAAAGTAATAAACAGACAACCATTGTGTTTAAACTGAATATAATAACAAAGGCAGGTTTTAAAAGCTTTTGTAAAAGTGAATTTTCGCAACAGATCGACGATTTAGATTTATTTTTGAAGTTGAAAACTTTGTGCCATTTTACATCATTTTGAAAAAAAGAAAAATATCACGAAAGAAAACGAATCCAACCTCTTTTTTGCACAACAATTTATTTTTTTTTTGGTAATAAATTCATAGTAGACATTTTATCAAAAATTCTAAGTTATCGTTTTTCAAAGACCATGTAGGATGTTTGTCTCTAGATGAGGTTGATTTGGGTGGACGGAGGGCAAAAATGGCTGCTTTGATTGTAACTGTGGTAGAGCCCAGGATTTTCTCATAAAGCCTCAATAAAATTCTTTGAAGTTTGCAGCATAGTAATGTGACAAAATATGAAAATGCTCAAGCGGTATGAGCACTTGTGTAATACGCTGCAGATGGGAACATCTGTTGAAGACAATTCTGTTTCTGTCTCATGTGACTGTCTGCACTGCATGCTTTCTTTTAAAAAAATATTCTTGCTGCGATCAAAAACGAAATGAGCAGAGATGCGTCAGAGGTAGCTCCTCTGTGTAACCCAGAAGGGTGGAAAGGGCTTGGCCTTTATAAAATTTACACACGCACAGAGGCGCTCTTACTGTATGCACAAGCCCATAACTGTTCCATGGGAAACAGATGAGGAAGAGGCCATTGTTCAGTTGTCCAGCATCCATGGGGCTTTATGGCCTCAGGAAACCTGAGATAATGGATGTTCACATCTAATGCAAGGTCAGCTGGCAAACACACGCTGTGAGCGCACAATTACACAGGGGCCTTATGTAACACAGGGTCCCCTCAGTGACTTCCTTAGGCTCTCCTGCCTCTTGGTGTTTTTTTTTTTTTCTTTCAAACACATGGTTGTATTTCATCACCTCCTATTTCCTTTTAATACTCAACAAAGGTTAGAACCAGCCCATTCACCCTCTGATGACCTAAAAACAACTGGACTGTCCATAAACATGCCATGCAAGCAGATAATTCTTTTACAAGGTGAAACATGAACAATGACCTCCTTTCTGTGCCTCTTCGGACACTTTGATGACACATATTTCATGTTTTTTTTAATCCTACCTCTTTATGATTCAGGTGTGGTTTGTTTATCAGAAGCATATTTAAAGAGGCCCAGGAAAGATTAGATAGAAGTAGGCCTCGCATTCCCACCAGAAATGTAAAACTTTGTAAATGTGAAATTGTAGGTCCCATTTAGATTATGTGTTTAGTAAAATAAATTAAACTTTTTAATAGTGTCTAATCAACGTCAGGTAAGCTATTTAATGTTACATAAATGGTAGTACATAAACAGTAAGAATACTAAATACAGTCATAAAATTATTTTACAGCACATATAGTATGGATAGAATTAAAGATATTTGGATTTGAAAATGTTTTGTGCAAAAACATACAAAAGCTTTTGTTCAAGCAGCACAGTGTTGCCTCCTTGTGGCCAAAAGCGGAAGATCCGCTCGCCTTCACATTTCTGTTTCTCTTTTCTAGCTGGAGGTGGAGCATGCAACGGTGCAGAGGTTGGAGAAGGAACAGGCACAAGTGGTGAGCAAGGTGGAGGAGTCGCTGTCCCATGAGCAGCAGCTCTCCTCCAGTCTGACGTTGGAGCTCCAGAAGGCCAGCAGCCAAGCTCAGGAGGAGGCACAGAAAGTCTCTCAACTCCACATGCTACTGCAGGAAGAGACCTGCGCCCTCGAGAAGCTCCAGCAAGTTCTTGAGTACGAGAAGAACAGGGTGGCCCAGCTGGAGGTCAAGTCGGAGAGGCAGATGGCTGAGTTTGATACTGAAAGAGAGCAGCTGAAAGCCAGACTAGAGGCAGAGGAGGAAAAGGGCAGAGAGCTTGAAAAACAAGTGAAAGAACTTAGAAAACGGTTGGCTGAGCCTCAGGAAAGTAAAACAGAGGTAAAAGAGGCTGCAACCGAGGTGAAGGAGTCACAGGACAAGATGGTGTCCAGTTCTGTTCAGACTGAGCCGGATGGAAAGATTACTTCAAAATCCTCTACTGTGCCAAAGGTCAACGGCCTTCAGTCTCATAAAGAGACAGAACCATTAACACATGAAGTGAAAGGAGCAGAAAATGGAGTGGATAATGGAGGTGGAACCCTTCTCCATTCCCCTGCTCACCCATTCCCTCATCCTCACTCTCCCTCCAGCACGGCCTCCTCTTCCCTCTCCTCCTCCCCTGTTTCCTCTCCAGTTCTAGCAAAGCGTCTGGGCAGCCCGGGCTTCCTTCAGTCCTACCAGGCTGGAGTCAATCAGAGATTTCAGGCCGCCAGACACAAGTTCCAGAGTCAGGCCGAGCTCGATCAGCAGCAGCAGCACGGTGGGCCTCTTTCCCCCAGAGACCTCTCTCCAACCACTGCATCCACCCCTCCTCCGCCAGAGCACAGCCCTGCTAAGCAGCTGGCCCGTAGCACAGTCACTCAGGTGCTGTCCCGCTTCACCAGCCAGCAGGCCGGAGTAAAGTCCGCGCCAATTAACAACTCACCATTTGGCACAGACTACCGCAATCTGGCCGCATCTCCTACAGGGGGGAGGTCGCCTTCTTCAGGGCCATTATCTCCATGCTTTCGCTCTCCTCTCACACCTCGTTCAGAGAAAACCCATCCTCCTCCAATTCCACCTAAAAGGCCCGGCATGAGTCCAACTCCGGGTTCTCCAAATCACTCTCCTCGGACCAGCCTCTTCCCAGAGCTTACGGGGAACTGTGGGCACAGCAGCAGTGGGCAGGAGGGAGCCAAGGAATCAGACCTGGTCTTATCCTAGTGCCTAATGTCCATATCGTGCAAGCTAATTGTTAAAGAAATCAGCTACTTCAATTTCTGATGTTAACTAAGTTTAAGACATTTAATATTAGCATTGAAAATGCTAATATTAAAACGCCTTGTAAAAAATGTTCATACCCTTTAAACTTTTTTCACATTGTGTATCATAATAGCTTCAGCCATCAATGTGTTGTAGGCTGTAGACATAATGCGGGATAGGCTAGTGCAAAGTAGCATTAGTGTACTAACTCTCTGAGTAAACAGTTTTCACAACCACCATTTTCTGACCTGTCTGCTGTGTTCCTTGGTCTTGGTGATGCTGTTTGTTTATTCTATAACAAACATCTGGGACTAATTTATTACCTAGAGGAATTCAGATTACTAATCAGCAGAATTATGAAGACAAATGGTTGCACTAAATTTTACTTAGGGGTATCACATTAAAAGGGGGTGAATGCATTATAAAACCAACACATTTTTATATTTTCTTTGTATAAGATAAAGTGTGGACCAGGTGGTGTTTTGTCTGCTAAACAATGATGCACTACTTTGCATTGGTCTATCACTTGAAATTTCAATACAATACATTAAGGTTTGTGGTTATACAGTGGAAAACATGAAAACGTTTGAGTGTTGAATGTATTTTCAAGGTGGTGTATACTGGATGCATTGTTTGTTGTATTCCTACCTCAAAAGCACAACATGAGAAACAATTGATGAAAATTATTTAAGAGAGATTACAAATTCCTTTATTGGATGTAGTTATTTTTTACATTGCTATCATTATGTAGTTACCCTAAATGTCAAATTTCTGAATTTTAACTATAAGTTTGAGCATCAACTATCAGTAAAAACCAAGCTTAAATTCTAACAAATCAAATGGACTGGAGTTGTGCTGAGCTAGTGATTTGTTTGTTTTCACTTATGGATTTACTTGTCAAACCATTTGCAGCTCAAATGAAGAGTTTATTCAGAAGCGAGCCCAAATTAAAGAGGATTTCTCAAATGTATAGCTAGTAGAGCATAGCAAGCATGTAGCTAATACAATTTTACAAAGACAAAAAAAGGTTTTTAAATGCTTTTATTGTGAGTCCCTATGCAATTTTTATGGAGATGGACCACATGTTTTTTATTGTAAATATGTCAAGAAATCTTTTCCTATGAATGAACATTTGATGCATGTATTGTTTGTTTTTACTTGTCATGAAAACACTGAGACTTGTCTTGAAAAAGGGAGAGCACATTTTGCACTGCATCGACTACAGATCAACACAATTTTTATGAACACAGCATATCCAGGGAATGTTGAATTCTGCTCTACACAAGCTGAAAATGTTGCTTCGTTATGCCTCGCAGTAAATCTTTTAGATGTTCATACTTTGAAACACAGTTGTGACAATTTATGCTGTATATATGTGTGTCAATTTCATATAGCACTGTGTCTTGTAGAAGAACTACACACAAGATTATTTTATTTTTATTGGTCTGCCACTTTATTTTTTAACATGTTTTTATTTTAAAAGCAGTAATCAACTTAATCACATTAGATTTGCCAATTTATTTAAAGTCATATATGTACAACCTGTCTGGGGTTCTGTTCTTTTATCACTAGTAAATGCTCATATCATTAACACCATTATTCAGTGCTTTAAATAAATTGTCCATTCCTACAAGTGGTGAATCATCTGTCTTTCTTACAGTCTGATCTAATAATACAACGGCAGCATTTTTGGACCTCCTGATGGGAACACTATGCCTTTTCACCTACAGAACAGCATGTAATGGTCAGATTTTCTATTTGATTTGTTTTAAGTTGCTTTTTAACAAAGATAAAATCTACTTTGGGCAAGCTTCTATAGGCAGGACCCTCTGATGACATGACAAAAGGTGATTAGCGACTGAAAATTTGGCTACAAAACACATGGAGGCAGTTCATGAAGATAACCACTACGGAGTGGAATCGCCCGATTTCATTATTAAATGTGATGTTATGAATATTTAACTGTTTATCCAGGTTCTGCTCACACTTGCAAAATACGTTAAGCTGGAACAAATATTTGTCTGTCGTTTAGGGCTTTTTCTCACTTATAGTTTGTTTTCTTTAGACCGAATCAGTTGAGTTTGCTAACTTGCAAGTTTTTTGATTATTCAGTTGGCTCTGAGCACCTAAAAGACTAGAAACAACCTTTCAAACTTTACAACTTTCAGTGTGTAAGGTTTTTACACATCTTTGCACAGTGAGAAGAAAGCTGGTCTCATACTAGCAAAGGTTCTCTTGGAACTAAACTCTAGTTTGTTTGTTTTTTTCAGAGTTGTGTATTCATTTTCCTTTTCAGATTTCAGCTCATTTCACCAGTGGTATAAATGCACTGAAACCAGTCAGATGGAAAAATGATGACTGTTGACAATCATTCTCGCTGTTTGCTTCAGCCTTTCTGTACTTGTTATCATTCGTCATGGTCATGAAACTCCGTCCCAGACACAAGGCTGAACCAGTTTTAACTCAGTCACAGTGCTCAATAACCAGCATCTACAGAGGCTTAGCTCTTGTGTCTGCTGTGATACCAACAACCCAAAAACACAGAAATGAGAATCAGCTGTTTATATTCAACATGCTTTTTAAAAACTGTAGTTTTTTAAATTATCTAGTGGAAAGACATACTTTATTACCAATTGTGTTTATATCAGTGTACATTTATCAAGGAAAGAAGTAAATAATTGGATTGTAAGTCAGTTTATTTGAACAGGATGGGGCAGTACAGTCTTTAACTTTGTAACTGATCGGCACACAGTTGTATTATACTGTATATTGACGTTTGAACACAGCACATAGCATAGCTAACAAGTAACTGATCAGGTGCCAGCCAACTCATAAGACATGTAGAACAGAGAACGATGTTGCCTGATAGGAGTCACGCTCCATTTACAGTATATCATCTTGCCATATGGCGACTGCTTTGCATTCACTTGGCATCGACTTTTACACAGTCAGAACAATTATGAGAGCAATGTACTAAGACTCCAACAAAAAGACGGCATATTAAAATAGAAATTTTACACACATGAGCAGGAAGATGGAGTTCTTTACCATAGGAAAGAGATTTTGGCAAATAAACTTTGGTTAATATGATGATGCTTTCCTTCGTAAAAAAAGGAAAACGATTTACAGCAAAGTTGATACCAAAAAGAGAGAACAGAGGATGTTTAGTGGATGCAGCAGAGCAGAGGTGGCTTTACCTTATTTCTGTTGTCACAACTTGCATGAACGGAGAGATAATGCATTAGTGGAGCTCAACGGAGAAAACGAGTGAACATTCCCTCAAACCTGACAGAAAAACATACAGCTGTCGGAGCACTTGTACAACAGGGCTGTGTCAGGCTTTGTGCTGTATTTAAATGCTATGAATTTCATTTGGATTATGTATTACAGAGAAGCAACACTATAACCGACAGTCTGTTCGACATTTCTGTTGAAATGTAACCTAACAATTTCCTTTTCTGACCATATAACAATTCCACTATTGAAGTTGATTTTCAGTCCAATCATGCAAGGTAAACAATGACAAGAAAAACAACCTTTCAGTAAGTTCACGTTCTACGAAAGTCAGACCCTGATATGAGATTGTGTGCTTGAATTTAGTCAGCAGCTGCTTTGTGCCCTGTGTGCAGAGAGCAGTAACTCTGAACGCAGCTCGGGATTAGTTTCACAAAGACGGATATCAGAATCTTGTAACTTGACGCTATGGAGTTCTGCGATTCCTTAAACAGAGAAGTTTTTTTTTTATGAAGCGGTCCTGAGCACAGCCCTGCACTGTGAGAACGCAGATAAAAAAAAAAGTAACATCGTTCTCCAAACCATAATCATTATTGTTATTTTTGTAATACCTACACCTTCCTTACAGCAGACATATTTGTGCCCAACTGTCTGCAAACATTGAGTTACATTTTTATTTTACTTACTTCCCCCGCATTAATATAGTTATGCTTTGGTTAGTCCTTGCGCATATATAGATGGGTTGTGGGCCCACAGGAGTGTGCATCATCCTGGTCATTACCTCTTCTAGACATTCTGCATTTCCTTGCCAATTTTGTAGCTTAAGATCTTATTCCAGTCGATCTTGGTGCGTGTGACTGGCAGCTGGCGACGCAGGGCCTTGAATGTCGTGTCAGACATGGTCTGGTAGTTTTCAATGATTGCAGTCTTAGGGCAACAAAACAAGGTACCAATATTAAAATGTTTTTTATGAACGATCGCAAAGTGTGTAGGGTCAGGTATATAAAAATATCGGGTACGTACCTGGTATTCGTTTTCTGCAGTCCTAATTATGTCAATAAATTCCTTCGCAGTTTGGCTTTCACTCTGCAAAATGAAACATAAAATCATCCTGTTGTATTCTAATACTGCAGCTGAATAAGTCATCTTAAACTGTTTGCAAATTATAGAGGAAATCATACAGAACTGTCACTTACAGTCACGGGTACTGAGTTTTCAACCTCTTTATGGCTGACCAACTGGACGTTCCCATCTTCATAATAATGCACCTGAACAATAAGGCTGGTGTTTAGGATGTTTAAATACTAGTCCATAAAATCCACAAAACTCCTGTTCATATCTTTGAAACACATCAACAACATTATCAATGAAATATAAGACGTTTTACTAATGAAAAACAATAAACCTTTTGTGGTTTACACAACTTTTATGAAACTTTTTTTGTCAAAACACCGGGACTGAAGCACTTCCCAGATCTTAAGGAATGAGGAGAGTAACTCCATACCACACAGGTTTACACAGTTGGTAGCTTCTCCATCACTGAACTGCTTCATTCTCAGGTTTTTCAAGGAAAACTACAGGAAAAACCTGCCTTCAAAAAGAAACCCATGGATATACAATGGTTGAACCTTAACAAGACTAAACAGGTGTCAGCTTTGCACAATCAGTAGCTATGTGCTGCAGTACTTATTCCCTCATACCACGCTGACCCCAGGATCCACAGTCTTTCAAGTTTAATCAAACTATCGTTTAGTTTTCTGAACAGATCGGTTCCGCAGGACAGTGGGTCCTGCGAAACCGATCTTAGTTCCATCTGGGGGTGAATTATCCCATCTCTTGCACATTATATAGAATTAGCAAATATTTTTAGTTAGGGGCATCCACTGTAGCTTTTCTGAGAGTTTTGCTATACAATTTCGTAAGAGTATCCAGCTAAATCATCCACAAAAAAAGTAGACAGGAGATTCAATTTATTGTTTCCATGATTGGAGTGAAATTTAGCTCAATATCCTTAAAAATACTGATGACGTCCTGCATGAAGCAGAAAAGCAAATGTCTATGATTATTACAACATTAACTGGCAGGGGCAAAAATGCTGCAAGTCTACTTTGAATGATTTATGTAGTCCTGATCTGAAAGTAGATTCCCTCACTGACCTGGATTTTCAAAACTCCAACCACATGAGCTGTGGACTGACTCAGAGTCAGCTTCCACTCTGACCTGCAGCGACCATTCCTTTGTGGGAGAAAGCAAAGCAGGCATTACTTTGCAGACAACACAAAGCTACATGGTAAAGTTACTTTATTAAAACATTTGGATGCGATATTAAATATTTATTTTAAGAAAGAAAATTATACCAGAAGTTTTTGGGTTGAAACTGATGTCCCTCGATGCAGGCTATAATCGTCTGCTGACCATCAACTGTTTTGTCGTATACCTGCAACATAAAGATATTATAAATAGAGGTCAGGTAAAATTTTATGCAGCCCAAGTTTCTAGTGCAACGCACCGTGCAGACTCCTGTAAGGTAGTGCTCTTTGACGTAGGCACTAAGGGCAGTATCGCAAGCATCTCTCCAGCTTCTCAGAGGCCCCTCTCCGTCGTACGGCTGAACGTCGCTGACCTCTTTCCTCAAGTGATCGAAGCGAAACGATAAACGGTTACGGGGATCCAAGAAACGTCCCTGACCCAAGTCACCATGCTCTGTGATAAGGACCTAAGAAATAAAAGAGTAAATCGACAAGAATACTAAAGAAATGTCCCATATAAACCTTTTCTATTATTTAGTTTTCTGAACAAAGCGCACCGGTTCTTCATATCCCTCGATTTTGGCAGGAGTAAACTGATCCATGTTGTACTGGGCAAACGACCTGGAAAAAAAGTGTTTGAACAAAAACAAAGCCGACATTAAAAAGGTCAAAAACAATTAAAGAATAGGCTTTACACAGACTGGAAAACAACACATAGGAATGATGTTAACAACATGATGTTAACTTTCAAATTGATTGAATGATTATTTGCATTTCTGATGAAGGTCAAATGTTACTTACTGTGACGCCCCCTCTCTGAGGAGGCTGTCATTATTGAGAAGAAGCCGAACATCTAGAGAGACAAAGAGAAACCATTAAGTGCTTTCTAGACGGCAAACAATTTTAAAAAATGTACAATAAAGACTCATTACCAAGTTCTGAAATGATTATTATAGCATCAGTTTACTGTAAAAGCTTTTAGCAAGAGAAGTCCTTCAATTTGAACCTGGAGATCGGCATTCACATCAAGGATTTTCTGACTCATCAGTATCGGGTTACGAAAGTGCTGTTAAAGACAAATGCACTTGTGTATGGAAAGCCTTTTTGTTCAAGATTAAGCACTATTATTTATGAAATATTTATAAATATTCTATTAAATAAGTGTCCCAATGAGATGAAACAAAAATATTTAAAAAAAGAAACTTCTTCCTTTCTACTTTTCATTTCTTTATTTAAAGATTTATTAATTACTTTTTTTTTGATTCATTTCATAACAGTGTTTTATTTTGTGACACTCTATGTTGGACTTTTATTTCATAGCTTATATTTAAATGAAGTGCTTGGGGTTTTCACTGTGTGACGGCTCTGGTCAGAGTGAAGCGAGCTGAGAGACGGTCAACTTCATCTGCAAGAAGGTTTAAACGAGTAAATCTCAAAATAAGTAAATAAAATGATTTACAAAATAAGATCCCCGTTATTTTTTTCATTTTCATTTTGTTTTTGTTTTATGGGGACCTCTATTTTTTGATAAAGTGTTCATTAATTTTGTAATTATTGGTAAATAACAGCATCTATTTAGTTATTTGTGAATAAAACGAACCCTCCATGTCTGTATGGTGTAATTCGAGGTACATTGATAAATAGTCAATTTTACTGGAGATTTTTTTTTTTTCCCCTCTTAAAACATTCAGGACTTGCCAACTTCTCACCATTGAAGACCTCATTGAACTCTCCAGGTGGCGCATGAGTCACAAAGTTGGCCGCTATGCGGACCTGAAATAAAATTAATTAATTCATACAATTATTATATATTTGAAAATAAATAACCATGGTTAAAAAAATAATAAATAACTAGTGTAGGCAACCTCATAGATTTCATGACATACTGTGAAAATGAATGCACAGAATTTATCTTGGAATAATAATAATAATAATAATAATAATAATAATAATAATAATAAACTAGAGCAGTATTTAAACTCCAAACACATTATTATTGAGATTTTTCTACTGTGCTGAATAAACTCTTTCCACTGTTGAACTCATGAAAGCATTGATAATAGTGTGTCACTACAAAATTTAATTTGAAGAATAGCACAAGATAAATGTATTATTATTTAAAGGACAACAGTTTAACAGTGAGAATATGTTATGCAGTAATGAACATAACTTTTTGCCTGACTAAAAATGGTTAAATATTCATGTAATAAACATATTAAATCAAAAGGGTATTCAATTGCACAGTAATCATAACTGAAGAGCATAAAAGTCTGTGTGTTTTGAGGATAATTTCTCTTCATTTCTGACGTCTTTCATAGTGACTTATGATAATTAAAAAAAAAAAAGCAAAACAATTCCAAAGTAAACACTTGTTTAAATTGTTTGTACCTTTGTAAAAACAGTAGCGTCACCTTTACCTCTGTTTAACAGCGCAAAGTCAACAGACTAGTGGAGTAGTTTGCTGATGTTATCAGCGGAATGTCGCCTAGCTCGCTTCTTAGCCTTGTTAAAATCCCCTTTGTTAGTTTTCGGACCATATGTGTCGATTTATCTTACGTGGCAGAATGGCAGTTCAGACTTGTATTACCTCTTCTGTGAACTTTGCCAGTCCCTGAGTTCATGTAAAGTGAAGTGCCACTGTTGCAGCTCACCCTAAGCTGAAAGTATCTATAGTGATGTCAAGCCTCGTGAAGTAATTGAGCTGCAACTGAATCTGTTTGACCCAGAAATCTACAGCAAAAGTAATGTTAGCTGCTAATGTTAGCTGACTGTTTTTCTGAGGGGGAACTTACTAAACCCATTTTGAAAAAAAAAACTGTATCGTGGAAACCGCAATACAGTTTGGGGAAGTATGAATTACCGCTTCTGTAAAAGTCCTGTCAGGTTACTAGAACAGGGCGTCGGACAGGTTAACCACCCTCAATAGCACTTGATACCGCAGCTAGCCAAGCTACTCTAGCATGGGCTAGTTAGCTAATGACAGCTTTAACACAAGTTTACAATTTCAATAAGTTTTCGGTATCTGACATTAAATTTACAGCCCGCGATATTTAATGCATAAAAACCTAATAACTTATTCGACAATACAATTAAGATAAATAAACAGAAAGCAAAGAATTAGCATTCAAACCTTCTCTTCATCTGACAGCGGCTCCTCAAAGTCAGCCATCTTGGCTTCCTCTAATGTAACCCCACCTACCCCAGGCTGACAGGTTCACTGCACCGGCTATCATCGATTACCTACAGAAAATGGCTTTCCAGTATTTAAATTTCGTTTAAACAAATGCGTACGCATCTTTGTCTATAACTGTATAAGCAGAGTGGAGCAACTTTTTAAACGGTAAATGAAAACTAGATAGACATCAAGAGCTAGCTATGTTCATTCTTGTCTTTCCTGTTCGACAAAATAAAAGAAATTCGATATGCCATGTTACACCTTCCTAGTTCTTAATTGCGCGTTTGCCTTGTAGATTTATTTTTATATTACAATCTAAAATCATAATATGTTGTAAACATAAATAATAAAAAGAAATTTAAAAAATAGTATTATTTTGGGAACTGGATCCTTGAACTTGTTTTCGGCAAGTTTCTGCTACGTTTGCGCTGGAGAGTAGATATACAAAACTAGACGCCGGTATAAATGATGCGTGAGTGCGTCCGCCGTATTGTGAGTGGCAAATTCGTCTTAGAACTCAATGTTTGCTTGAAAAAAGGGGATATCCGAACAAATGAATAGGCTGTTTACTAGTTTTGTCATTAGTATAAATGTCCATTAATCATTTTTACATAGATTATTTTCATAGAAGCATTAGGGATTATTTAGTTAAAAATGAACAATGAAGTGTGCTTGAATTATCCTTGAACCTAACCTATCTTTGATAATATGCCAACTTGATTTAATTTTACTTATAAAAATGAACTCATGTCACTTGTTTTTAGTCAAAAAGCTACAACAGAGGAGACTTTAATTTTGTTATTCAAATGAATTGTATAAGAGTAGCGATAATATTAACATGGTACTCTTGTTAATATACATATTATTATCAGAAGTAGTTGACTATATTTGTTAAGTTAGGGCTGACAACGAAAACTGACAATATTGTAGTTTAAATCACTACAGTTAATGGTATTTGTCAATATATTGGAAATATGTATTAAATACACACACTTATGATTCAGTAACACACAAAGAATGTCCTACTTTATATCGGCATAAATATCCTGCAGTGCTTCCTGGTCCAAAATAAGAAAACATGCCACTCACAATATGGCGGAGGAGTTGACGTACGACATTCACCCCTATCCAGCGTCTATCCTTTTACGTCAACGTGAAGCGCTCCCTCCATTGTGGAGTAAATTGGAGTGTATTTAGCGACGCTTACGGTTCCTGCCATGGAGTCACAGGTATGGGTGTTAGAAATTGTCCAGCAGTTCTAAATGTTAATAAACGTGCATGGCAGATGTTGCATAGGTTTAACCTTAGAGCTATCTAGAGTACACTGAGTTTCGATATTAACAGATGTAGTCAGTTTAAGTCAAGCTAGCGGACAGATATAGAGTCCGTAGTTTTCTTTCACTTCCAGCAGGAAGTTCCTTGTCATATGGCTCGAACTCCTAAATCTCTCTAGAATAATCCACAGTCTTAATTACTTACCTTAATGCAAAACTGTTGCTTGAGGCAACAAATCGGGGAAATACTACATATGCTGACTTTTGTTGCTATTGTTAAACAGTGTTAAACTTCACCAACTTTTCATGGATGGCTAGCTACCTAGCTTGGAAATGAATAGGACATTGTTCGCAGTGAAACATTTGTTTTCACTAAGGCGCAGTTGTTCTTCTCTGGGCTGCCAGGTGATAACCAACCCGGAGGAAATTGCCAAACTCTACAGAGAGCTCAGCCTCTTTCCCTCTGTAAGCAGAGCAGACGTGGGACCTGTTATCACCTCTCAGTATGGAGGCAAATACAGCAACATATACACAGGTACATCTAACATCTGTCACATCAAAAATATTTCCGTTTCTATTTGATTCATATAATTTCTGAATTGATGTCTGTAGAGTGGAGCCAGCGTGATTTGGAGAGAAATGAGAGTGTCAAATTCTGCAGACAATACATTGTCTTCCATGATGATAAGTCGGTGGTCTACTCTGGTACTTCTGGAAACTGTACTGAAGTCAAAGGAGAGTATGTAAAGTGTCATTTTATCTTGAGTAGATATACTATCTAATTTGAGTCATAATCCAGAAAAACTCAACTGTATCTCCTCGTTTGTTTCTCACCTCAGACTTCTAAGTAAGGACTCTCCCTCTGGTGAAATGAAGGCAGTTGTCAGAGAATGCACGGTCAAAGGAGAGGAGAAGCAGTTTCTGGAGGTGTGTGGCTCTTGTCCTGTTCAGATGTGGGGTGATTTAGATAAAAACAGTCCTCAGTAATTACAACCATTCACGTTTGACACTAAAATCCACCCCTAATGATTGGATCTCGGTTAACGTGCAAACAAACACGTTGCCATATCACTTAGAGGGATTTCAATTGAGCACACTTTTTTTGTGCACATTGCACTGTCCAAAAGTAAGAAACACTCAGCTATAGATGGGTTGCTTTCTGACTGACACAGGATGGGACATTTTATAGCACAGTTACAGCAGCAGGTACAATAAATTCCAAAACAAACTAAAACAAAAACACTGCAAAGAAAAGTCACTCATCCACACTGTGTCCAATAATCCTTTCTTTGCAAAATGTTCTCAATTGCTATTTATTTGATTTGCAGTGTCTGATTCATCTTATTTGTTTTTTAAACTGGGAGAAGTTAAATACATTTTTTGCTACTGCATTAGGTGAGTCATGTCAGGTCACTGGGTGATCTATCAACAGGTCTTGGAGTAAACTTTGTTTATACTTTGAAACTTATTCGAGTAAATGTTGCTCAAGTCTCCATTTGAAGGTGGTCTGCTAACCGATGCCGTCAGATTGCGAAATTAGGTTTAAAGTTTGGTGTGGGTTGCATATCAAAGGAACTACACTTATTGTCCTTGTTCCATTTCACTTTATTTCTAAAGTATACAACTTATCTTTGTCTGAATAATATTTACTCTGTGTTTTTTAATACAAATGTATTAAAAATGTTTATGTTACATTTTAGATCTGGAGTAAAAACATCAAGGTGAAGAGCATCAACCTAACGGCTTTAAAGAAACATGGCAAAGTCTATGAGGATGGTAAATCATGTTCAGGAAAAAAAAAAAGCTGCATTTTACCTGCAGTTTGTTTGGCAGTTTGCCATAACATTTGGATTTATTTTTTTCGCACATTCACAGATCAGTTTGGCAGCTTGGTTTGGTCGCACTCTGAAACACACCTCTTGTATGTTGCTGAAAAAAAGAGGCCTGAGACTAAATCCTTCTTCCAGGTAAGATGTAGATAGGAAAAATAGTTTTTAGATTTTTTATTTTTTATTTTTTACTGCAAATAACTATTACCAGGCTAAACATTGCAGTACACAGCCAGGAACATCAAACAGCGGCTTCTCTGGTCTTTAAAGTTTTATTTTATTTCCAAGAAAGGTTGAAGTTCATGTCCCTAACAAGTCATGTAAATAATTCACACTTAAAGGGAACACATCAGCAAGATTACCACTGACAGAAGTTAGCAACACTATTACCCAATCAGAAAATCATGGCAAACCGGTTCAC
This sequence comes from Girardinus metallicus, assembly GCA_903067095.1. NCBI lineage: Eukaryota > Metazoa > Chordata > Actinopteri > Cyprinodontiformes > Poeciliidae > Girardinus > Girardinus metallicus. Next base: position 54,763 of record CAEGAE010028846.1, on the reverse strand, counting down.
TCTTTCCGTGCTTTCATAATGAATGAACCTGAGCTATTTTCCGTTGTTTCTCAAAACCAACATTCCTTGTCTGCATCTATTGTTCTGTGACCGAGGCAGCCGTGACGCGTGTTTTCTGTCCTTTCTGAGATACTCATGATAAGAGATTTCAGATTGAGTGGCTAACATCCTGCTGCTCCATTTCTCATGCCGTCTTTACAGACAGAGTTGCCAGAGTTGTCTTCCATTGGAGATGAGGAGGAGACCATGAGGGCGGAGAAAAAAGACACAGTTAAAGTGAACTCACTAGATTGCAGTCAAAAGTTGAATTAATCTTGTTGCGTTTCACAGCGCCAAACTACATTGTAGTCGTTGTGTGAATTTCATCCTGCAGGGGGAGCAGTTTGTCTACTATGAGGACTGGGGAGAGGCCTTTGTTGGAAAGAGCTGTCCAGTGCTGTGTGTTTTGGACATAGAGGGGGACAATGTGTCTGTGTTGGAAGGAGTACCTGACAGCATCTCACCTGGACAGGTTGGCACTGCACTGCAATAAATCCATCTTTGCATGAATGTTTGTGTGCCTTTAATGTGATGTTACATCTTTTGGACTTTAATCAACTGTTTTCACCTCTCCAGGCATTTTGGGCCCCAGGTGACACAGGTGTGGTGTTTATAGGCTGGTGGCACGAGCCTTTCAGACTAGGCCTGAAGTACTGCCCTAATCGGAGGTGCTTATCAAATATAGTACCAGCATACAGCAGCTGGACTGTGGCAAATTAAAATTGATTTTTAATTCAGTCGAGTTCAAATGAATGCACCCTTTTTAGTATTTCTGATGTCGCTTTCAGGTCATCTTTGTTTTATGTGGATTTGACGGGTGGGAAATGTGGTAAGCATGACTTGTTTGTAACATTTGTTATCAATTCAACACTGATAACATAAGGTGTCATGGAAGCCTCACTTCTTGATTTATATTTCACATAAATTGTTGCCTCCTGTTGACTACAGTAACATCTTTTAAGTGCATTTAAGTGTTATCTGTACATGTATGCAGTAGTGGAAGGAATTTCTTGAAATTCATTCAAACAAACGCATGTTATTAAATCATATTTGTTTTTTATTTATTTAACCTTCTCATTAAATGCAAAGAAACTAGAAACTAGATGAGTGAACCTAGAAACAAGTACTTGTTTCTAGACTTAATAAGATTAAGTCTCAGGATGTATGCTTTGATGCATAAATGCAGATATTCCTTTAATTCCTTAATTTTCTGTTGTAATCACAACTACTATGTCTAACGAAAAACATGTAGTACATTTGACTTCTTTTACACGTCATATTTCTTAAAAAATATAAATCAGCAGGTCAAGCCTCAGATAAAACTTATCGGCGCACCTCTGGTGTTAGCTACTACTGGACATTATGTGTACTATGACGCAACTGTGCTAATATTTACATTGTGAATACACGCTCATGGAAAACATTCTCTCCGTCATCTTAGTTCAATTTAGCATTGACATAGCTGCATGAAGTTATTGACGTATATGTTTTTGTGTGGTCTGCAACAGAGCAGCTTTCGTCGGACACCAGTGCGGTGTATTCCCCAAGGCTGAGCCCAGATCAGTGCCGAATTATTTACCTAGAATGTTCTATATATGGGCCACACATGCAGTGCTGCAAGCTTTGTATGGTAAGAAAAATTAGAGACTTTTTCTTTTACATGTTTATTTTCCAGCTTTCTAATTGGAAAGACACGGGTGTATTTTTTAGTTTGTTAATATGTAGATTTTTTTTTGCTGTATTCTCTTTTTTTTGCAGTACGACTGGTACACTAAGAAGACCTCAGTGGTTGTGGATATCGTTGGACGACCAAGAGAAGGTAAGTGGTGCTAAGTGGGCACATAAAAACGTACATTTTACTTATAAATATGTAGTAAGAGTGTGAAAAACTTACCTCTTTGGCTTTTTATGACTTTACAGATGGCTTCACTGGCATCTACAGCAGTCAGTTGTCGCCAAAGTGTTGGTCAGCTGACAGTCAGCGGGTTGTTGTTGCTTGTCCTCAGCGCAGCCGAAAGGCATGTGAAGTTTTTACTTGTTGTCATGTTCAGGGCAGTTAAAACAAAAATTCAAATGCCTTTTTTTTTTTTCTCTTTGTGCTCCAGGATCTCTTGGTGGTGGACACAAGCACAGGAAGCATCACCTCTCTGACTGCAAGTCAGTCTCTTTATGAACTGCGTTTTATAAATCAATGTGATTCATTGTTGACAGTTTCACGCCCATTTATTGCAGCCCGCTTGTCAGAGTTACTGATTTTATTGTTATGTATTTATGTCAATGCTTGGTTGTAGAGTCTGAAATTGGTAACTGGTGTCTTCTGAACATCGAGCGAGATCTGATGGTGGTCAGCTGCTCCTCTCCTAACTGCCCTCCAAATCTGGTAGGATGTGTGTCTTTGCTAAGAAAATGTAGATTTTTTTATTAATCCATGCAAATGTCCCATTGGATTAATTGGGAGTTCTCAAAAACTTATTAAAGGAACTTTATGTAACGCAGCAGATTTTCTCTCTTACACCCATGTGCTTATTTTGTTGTTGTTTAGAGGGTGGGCTTCCTTCCAGGAAAGGATTCCCAAGAGGAAGTGGTCTGGGTTACTTTGGAAGAGTCTCAGACTGTACCAGATATTGACTGGCAGATCAAGACTTTCGTTCCCTCAGAAGGACTAGACAACCATCAATACCGTAAGATAACTCTTTGAAATATTCATGAAGTAATATTCATTAAGAACTGTAACTGTATTGTTGCCTGTTCCACTTTTGTAATATGAACTGACAAATTCAGTTATTAAACTTTGCAATTAAACCACTAAAAATTGTCTTATTTTCAAACTATAATCACAAAGCTGCTTCCGTGTTTTACTGTATTTCAGCGGGCATTGACTATGAAGCTGTGCTGATGAAACCAAAAGAAGTGAAGGAAGGAGTGAAACTACCTCTGGTTGTCCTCCCTCATGGTTCGTAACTCGGATAGATGGATAAAAAAAATGTCATATTCCAAAAGAGCTTACATTATGAAGTAATAAAACCTAGGCTATTAATCCCTACTGGGTTTATTTTTAGGCTCTCTTCAGTCAAGAGCTTCTACTGATCAGATTGACATTGCAGACAGTAGTTGCTATGACGATGGTGCTCCTTGTGGCAAAGTGTTACCTCATTTTACTGAAAACAAGCTCAGTAGTTGTGATAGAGATACACCTCTGTTAGTCTAATTACATGTTTTACAGTATTTTAATTGTGCATCTGTTGCCACGGCCACCAGTTTCTAATTGATGATGTCAGGCCTGTTTCACTGATAATCTGTTTCTCTCATCAGGAGGTCCTCACTCTGTGATTGTAGCTGAATGGCTTCTGTCTACCTCTGTGCTCTGCAAGATGGGTTTTGGTGTATTACTGGGTAAGCTAGGTTACAAATGTTGAGTGCAGCTTCATTTGATACCTGTTGAAAAATAAGAAACTATGATGCTTTAAACAGCACTCTGCCTTTGGGGTAACTTTGAACTTGGTTTACAAAGTATACAAGGATTGCTTCCTGTTTTTGGCCACTGATACTGTTACACTTGGCGAGAGCCACTCATTGGCTAATTTTTATACATTTTAATCGCTTCCTTTATCTTTTTTTTTATGGAAGACTATACAAGAATCTTCTCTATATGGAAACACCTTTCTGTTCAAGATTTTTTTCCCACAATTCTTAACATTAAGTTTTTATGTGTCCTTTCTGTAAACATTTCTACAATATAGTAACTCTATAGATTATAGATCGATTGGGTGTTTACGTTAGGTTTAAGGTAAATATCCTTTTTAAAGAAATCTTACAGGTTCTTAGGAGTAGGAATGCCTTTGGAGTCTGCTTCTACTTTGATCATTGAATTGGTGGAGGAAATGGTAAAGGTTATGTGTGGGAAGCATTCTCATTTAACAGTCTCAGTCTCTCTGGAAAGTGGAAGTTGCATTTGCAGCTCTAGAGCACATAAACCCAAGACGTAATTGCAAAGCAATCATACCTGTTCCCGACATGAACTGGCAATAGGTTCATATCTTTGAAAATATCTCTGTGGTATTTGTTGCACGAAGCAGCCAGTATGAGTTTTCTGTTTGTTTTTGCAAAATACAAGAAAGATTCGCAAAATTGTCATTGTTCAGAAAAAATTTAATATTTCTCAGGTAACTTTGTTTCAAATCCTCAAACAATGCAGATGTTGTATAAATAAATCTAAGAAATCTTTATTAAAATTTAGTATGCATTTCTCTACATAGAAATACAGCTAAACATGACCAGAGATGTTGGTGCTTGTGGGAATGCTTCTGAATGTGCATTTTCTGTTTTTAGTAAACTATCGTGGCTCTCTTGGTTTTGGCCAGGACAGCATCCTCTCACTGCTGGGCAATGTGGGTTCCCAGGATGTCATGGATGTTCAGGTAAGGACATAGCCAGCACCATTTGAGGACCTAATAAACACAAAAAATAAGCCTGCTGCTGATAAAGTTCAAGCCCTCTCATTTTCCCATTGTCTATTTTCAGAGTGAATTTCTTTTTATATACTCTCTCTACTGAACTGGAATTACTCTAAATTACTTTGTTTTGATATATCACAAAACTTCTAATAAATTACAATAAAGTTTTGCTGTTATAAAATTAAAAAAGTGTGAAAAGTCCATGAGAATACTTTTTTTTTACCTTTTCTGTATACGTACATGCTGAGCAAGCGCACGGAAGCTGATTGATTTTTAAGCAAACACAAATGAGCTTTAAATGCATCTCTAGCATTTAAGGCTAGAGATACCATAGGCAATACTGAAATTAATTTCAGTATTGCCTATGGTAATCTGTTAGTGTTTGTATTCAATTGGTTTCTATATATAATAAACTTTGAGTTGCCATAACATGGCACATAGCAACAGAGCTCGTTTTAGATGTTCTTGTTTTGTTCTCCCTTGATCACTCTCTGTGGGATTTACAGATTGTGTTTTACATAGTCTGTCATTTGTGTTTTACTTCCTCCAGTCTGCTGTTGAAAGTGTCCTAGACGCTGAGTTTGACAGGGAGAAAGTGGCCATTTCTGGGGGTTCCCATGGGGGCTTTCTAGCCTGCCATCTAATTGGCCAGTACCCAGGGTTCTACAAGGCCTGTGTGGCCCGCAATCCTGTCGTCAATTTGGCCTCCATGATTGGCAGCACGGATATCCCAGATTGGTGGGTCTAGTTGTAAAACATCCCAACACTCTTGTCTGTATTTGGTGATTCCTGTGGTGAAAGTCTTGAGCAATTACAAAACTGTGTGTTTTATAATTGGTTTACGGAGACGTAAATTAAATGTTGATTTATTTCGCAGGTGTGTCGTTGAGGCTGGATACGATTACAGTCCAGATTGTCTCCCTGATCCTGTCGTTTGGGAACAGATGTTAAACAAGTCCCCTATCAAATACGTCCCTCAGGTATATTTATGTAAATCTCAGACGCATACTTCTGACTTTACTGCTTTTGTTGTAGCGATATCATGGAAGTTTTTATCTCGTTAAGGTTCGGACCCCAGTGCTGTTGACTTTAGGGGAAGATGACAAGCGTGTCCCTAACAAGCAAGGAATTGAATACTACAAAGCTCTGAAAGCAAAGCAGATCCCTGTTCGGTAAGCACTGACCAGGCGCCTCATGCATAACAGACCATGTAGGTTACGCATTAAAAGTTGCCATAGTGACATAAGTGCGGTGCACAAAAAGTTCAGTTCTCTAAAACAATTCACACACATGTGGCTATGAACCTTCTCTACATGCATCCCTATTTGCGTGAAATAGAGCACAGCTACAGGTGTCACGTGAGCTTTCCTGTCCCTGCCCGTAAATACACGTGTAATTTTGTATAAATAGCCGGAAGACTCCAGTCACATGTCCCAATAACCATGACAACTGCCCGTGATTCCCAACGCTCGCTTCACAAAAAAATATAGCAGCATAACTTTTCAGCCTAATTTAAAAACAGACAGCATGCAAGATAGTCCTTTGGAATGCCTATTACGCTCTAAGGAAACATATGTTGAACCAAGCCAACGTACCACTGCATTTGTTAGGCACATCATGTATAAGTTGTACATTTACAGAATGGAAATGCTTTCTATTAACAAAGGCATATTGAGTTACATGGCGGTGCCCTTACAGCAACATGAATGCGGTCAACGTGCTTTGCTGTTTGTTTATTAATGCTTTAACATATATTTGCACAGGTTACTGTGGTACCCTGGAAACAACCACTCTCTTTCCAAGGTGGATGCAGAATCAGATGGTTTCATGAACATCGCTTTGTGGATAGTTCAACACTTAGGTCTGTGATGGTGACATAATGAAAATAGCTGTAATGTGCAAAGAGACTAAAGAACATTAGTTTGTGTATGCAAACTTATTTTTATGTTATAAGGCCCAATCCAAAGCCAAAACATTGACAATTGATCTTCAGCTAGAATACACTTTAACTGCGCGTAACCCATAATGTACCTGTGGGTATTGTTGTTAATTTTGAGTACTGCATAAGAGGATGGCAAACAATTAAAAAAATTCTAATAATAACACTCTTGAATAACAATATTTGATTCAATGGAAACATTTTATTGATACTGACCTGATTTTTATTTATTATTTTTTTTTTTTCTGTAATTTGAATCAGAAAACCAAAAGGGCTTTTAATTATTTTGAATTGCTTTGTGATTACATGAAAAGAATGACACTTATAATCAGTCTTTAGAGATTTTCTTCTACTTTGGTGATTTTATTTTATTTTTTTAGTTAAATCTCTTGATTGTACCATTTTGTGCACTTAATAAAACAATTGTAAGAAAGCTCACTGTGTGAGTCAAGTTTTTAAATGCATTTTTGTATAGGTGAGTTAGGAGACTTTTGGCTTCCAAAAACCTCAGGTAAATGCGCTTCTGAATGCACCGTAAATTACATGTTGAATGTAAACATTTGACCACAAACAACAAGTAAACAGGAAAAAGAGACTTAGTTTTTTTTTTTTTTTTTATAATTATTTCTGTTCACATAGTTAAAAGTTCTGCATATAGCAATATTTACTTTTGTTATTTCTGTTTGTAAGTGAATATATTGTTTGTGTTTACAGTTTCTAGTAAAGATGCTACATCTGTGAGCCACCACATGACTCTTAGCAGTCCCTGACTTCCCATACCAGTGCATGTGAATAAATTTAGATTGAGTGACAATTTTTAGAAGTAGCAGGGGAAATGGTACATTTTCACAGCTGTAATAGTGTGTCTGGTGTTTTCACCATATGTCTGCATCAGCATACGTCATCCTGCACAAAATGTTACTTAATGGAGGGAACCATTACAAAGGTGTAGTGCTCATATATGATTGAAAAGACATAAGCATGTTTCCTTGTCTGACATTAAACAGTTAACAAGGTAATGAGGAATAGTCAAAAATTTCAGCAAACTACTATATTGTGAGAAGGTCCAAAATTTTAGACTAATGCCAAACAGTTTACATAATACCTCTACCAAATAATATAAGGAAACGTATGTCAACTTGTGAACTTGAAAGAAGCTTAGAACAGTTTTACCTTAAACAGTAAAGCCAAATGTCAGACACTGAGAAAAAAAATGGTTTTCTACAGTGCATGTTAAAAAATGTGGAAGATAAAGCCATTTAAGTAATTACATGATGGTCTAGGTGATCTCAAAACTGGGTAGTATGATTGTCAATGCCCCAAAACCCAAGACATCTACATTTGCTCAGAATTGGAGAATTTTCTCTATCTTTTTTCCTTTAGAGGAAATCAGTATCTAAAAGAAATAAAACTTATTTTTAATATAGTCTAAAGAGCGTATTACAAAAAAACACATATTAACAAATATTGTTTGAAAGTGTATTGAATTACTTCAGTTAAATCTGCAGCTGATGTTCTTCGTTCCTTGTTTTATGTCACATGCTTTGCATCAGAGTACTGCATATTTGACCACATGGTTTCACTTCTGCATTCATCTTGCTTAGTTTTACTGCAGACACTTTTGGACAATTTACACCCCGTCTTCTCTTCAAGAGGAATAACGCCTACAAAGTTTTTTCTCAAACTATTATGATTTGTTTTTAATCTGATATGGTAAGTGACCTTTTTTCTACCATTGTAAATATAGTGTTCCCCTCTAAAAATATTAAGCTATAGAACTGGATAAATTTTACATAGGGAATTAAAGTGTGTTTGCAGTAATTTAAAAGGTCCTTTTAATGCAATATTTATTGAATGTATCGATAAACTTTCTTAAGTTAAACTGCATACTTCCGCAGTATTTTCTGACTACTATTGAAATTTGGTTTTTCAGGCTCTGGAGAAAGTTCTTCTTGTCATGAGTCAGTTTCTGCTATATGGAAATGCAATCAACATCCAGTTTTTTCCATGTGACGCTGATGTGAATTCAACCACAGTGGACTGCTCTAACAGACCTATCGAGCACATCCCGATCATTAAGGCTGCAACTGTTTTATCAATCGATTTGAGTGGCACTAAGCTACAAGCAGTGAGGAACCATGCATTTGCAGGTGTCCCAAATGTTAATATTTTAAAAATAAAAGGCAATTGTCTCCCAGGTCAACTTAGACTCCCTGAGCAGCAAGGATGCAACATGGAAATTGAGCCTCATGCCTTCACGTACCTTCAAAATCTTACATCTCTGCATCTGTCGGGAAACAGCCTCACATCTATACCAAACTTACCTGAAAACTTGCTGTTTCTTGATTTGCAGTACAATTGCATCTTTAACATATTTGCCCCTTTAAAGGCTCCAAATCTAGAGACTCTGCTACTCTCCAAGAACTGTTTTTATGCCAACCCCTGCAACCAGTCTTTTTACATCAATGCAACTGTTTTTAGAGGATTACCTAAACTCAAAAACCTTACATTAGGGTATGATAATGTAACAGCTGTCCCAAAAGACCTGCCAGCCTCACTGAAGGTGCTGGATTTAAGAGAGAATACAATGACAGAGGTCCCAGAAGGGTCATTTGCCAATCTGACAGCCCTGGAGTATCTGAATTTGGAGTGGAACTGTCAGCGTTGCGACCATGCAGCGCGGCCCTGCTTCCCTTGCCCACAAAATCGCCCTCTCCAGCTGCATCCCAACTCACTGTATTCTGAGAACAGCTCCATCACATTTCTGAGCTTAAGAGGAAATTCTCTAAAAACATTTCCAGATGGCCTTTTTAAGCCGTTGAAGAATTTAAAGGAACTGGACATCTCTGACAATCTGCTGGCATTTGCTATACAAAATGGCACCTTTTTTCAAGAGCTGACTGGCCTCACTTGGATTAGCCTCATTTACAACTATGAACCGCTGAAGACCTTTGGAGAACTGGATCTCTCTCCATACATTGGCAACATATTGGGTCTGCAAAGTCTTTTACTAAGTGGGAACTTTTTCCATACCATATCAAAAAAAGGTTTCCATGTTCTGTCTCAACTCAAAAATCTATCAAAATTAGAACTGAGAATGAACTTTATTAGCGAATGCAATTTGACTACCCTGAAGCAGCTACCGTCTCTCACTGCTATAGACCTCTCCCAAAATATGTTGAATTTCCTCCCATGCTGTTCTGAATCATCTGGAACTGCAGAACCAGACAGCTGTCAGAACCAGAACTTGTATTCAGGTGATTTCCAAGACGTACACACTCTCCTACCACTCAGAGAAACAAGAACTAGTTGCCGCATCTGGAAATCTGACCAGTCTAATGGACCAGAAACGACAGATGGCAGCAAGTGTCAAATTCCATCTCTACTGAGCTTTAAAAATAAATATTGTTGGCGAAAGCTATCTTTTGACCTTTCTCAAAATGATATCTTATCACTTAATAAAAGAGTGTTTTTAGGCATGGAAAATGCAGTTTGTCTAGATCTTTCTTACAACTACATGAGTCAGACATTGAGAGGTGGGCAGTTCAATAACATGACAAATTTAGTCTTTCTTAACATGTCCTTCAATAGGCTGGATCTTTATCGTGATAATGCTTTCAGTGAACTTCGGTCTACATTGAAGGTATTAGATGTCAGCAATAATGACTTTCACTTCAAGATGAGAGGAATGGGCCATCGTTTTGAGTTTATTAAAAATCTGACAAAGCTGGAAGTGCTGAATCTAGCTAACAATGGCATCGGGATGCGGATAGATCAAAGGCTGGTCAGCAGGTCCTTGCAATACCTTTATTTCAATGGTAATCATCTGGACATCATGTGGAATGCTGACTACAACACATACGCTCACTTCTTTCAGAACCTAACAAAGCTGAAATTCCTGGACATCTCCAGCAATAACCTGAAGTCACTCACAGCAGAAGTACTGTGTAACCTCCCAGTGAGCCTTCAGAGCCTCCGCATCAGCAGAAATTCCATGAAGAATTTTCCCTGGCAAAACATTTCGGCTCTGAGCAATTTATGTCATCTGGACCTAAGCTACAACTCTATAAGTAATTTGGTTTCACAGGAAATAAAATTTGGAGACCAATTTTCCTTCCTGGACCTGAGTCACAATCATCTTACCTCTGTTCCAGACAATTTCTTCAATGAAGCAAGTTCTTTGCAGCATCTGTATCTCAATCACAATAAGATCAAAGAGTTGAACCATCAGCATCTACCTGCACCCTTTCAAAAGGGGAGCACCCTTCAGAAACTCACCCTGCATGAGAACCCATTTAAATGTGACTGTAATACTTCATGGTTCGTTGTCTACTTGCGGACTACACCAGTAAACATTCCTTATCTGACAACACGAGTGCGCTGTGGATACCCAGACTCTCAACAAGGTGTGATTCTTCTGTCCATAGACCAACATTCCTGCCAGGACATCTTTGGTAGCTTAGCCTTCCTAGTTTGCTCTTTCTTATCTGTGACATTTACTGCTCTTCCTCTGCTGAAGCATCTCTATGGCTGGGATGTGTGGTACTGCCTGCAAGTGTTCTGGGCAGGACTCAAAGGCTACTCCCAGCTGCCCGGTGGTGTTTCAGATCATCACTACGACGCTTTTGTGGTTTTTGACACCAGGAATCTCGCTGTGAGGGACTGGGTTTACAATGAGCTGACTGCTCACTTGGAATGCTCTGGCCACAGAAGATTTTCTCTCTGTTTAGAAGAGAGGGACTGGATACCTGGGCTCTCATGTATCGATAATTTACACAGTGCTGTTCACAGCAGTGTGAAGACAGTGTTTGTGCTGTCCAGGAGCACAAATGGAACTGAGATGGTCAACGGTGTGATCCGACAAGCTTTCTTCATGGTTCAGCAGAGGCTTCTCGATGAGAAGGTATTTTCCCAGTTTTTTTTTATGCTGTGTGGATATTGTAATCTTTTCATAGCCCTAAAATATTTCTGAAATTTTCTATTTAAGGTTGATGCAGCTGTGGTTGTTCTCTTGGATGAAATGTTTCCAAAACTAAAGTACCTCCAACTGAGAAAGAGACTGTGCAGGAAGTCTGTGTTGTCCTGGCCGAGAAACCCAAAAGCTCAACCCCTTTTCTGGAACCAGATGAGAATGGCATTATCATCTGATAATCTTAAGTTTTATGACAATAACATGAGTGAAAGTTTTATATGATTGTTAAGTGAAATAGTTAAAGTCCTAGGAAAGTATTTACCTCCTTACAGATTTGCTGTGTTTTTGCTTTTAAGTGTTTTTTTGTGTTTTTTTTCATCAAATACATTTTTATATCAGACAAAGATTCTTGGGATTTAAATACAAAAAACTAAATAAATTTTGTTTTCAGTTTTTAGGAGAAAAAAAAATGATGACGACCAACCTGGTGCTATATGAAAAAGTAATTCCCTCCAATAACGCTTTAAATCTAGGTACTAGAAAGAAATTTGCCCACTCTTCTTTGCGGAGTTGTTTTAATTGAGCCATATTGAATGCCATCCAGCGTAAATTCCTTCCTTAAAGTCATGGCACATTATGGCAATTGGACTTAAGTTCAGTCTTTGATTGGATCACTCTAAAACCTTTATTCCATTTATTTAATAAGTGGTCCAGGTGAATAAGTTTATTTGAGTTTAATGTAACAATGGAGGACAATTTTCTTCTGAATTTTCTGGTAGAGAGCAGAATTTATCCATCCATCGATTATATATTGTCTGATATATAAGTTTGATTTATAGAAGTATCACAAAAAAATTCAATAACAGAATTTAGTGAGGAGGTAGAAACTTTTTCTGGACTGTATTGTAGAATCTCTACATTTCCATCTGACCTCATTTTGACAAACTGACAGTTTCATTAATGTTTTTTGTTTCTTTACCTGTCTGCGTTTCAGTTTTTGGAGCAAAATTACGCTCTATAGCAAAACAGATGATGGCTTGTAATGGTTTTTCGATGTCACAGAAGGCACAGGTGTGAGGGTGTAGCTTATGTAAAAGACAGTAGTTACCCTACACAAAGACATTTAAGTTTATCACCCTAGGCCTAAGTTTTCTTTAAGCTTTCTGAGGTGTATTTGTTGCCACATTAGGACTTTAAAGCTATTCTTACTCATTAAACGATTCCAATTTAATGGTTTCTGATTTTCATTTAGATTAATTTATATTTAACCTTACCAAAGATGTGCTGAAGAACAAGTGGGTCTTGGGTACTGCGAAGGTAATTGAAATTCAGTTATGGCGGTTTACAAATTGGCATTGTTTTACCTGACTTATTAAACATTACAAGAGTATGTGATGTACCTGCAAGACACCCAACACTCTGAAAGTTTCACTTCTCTTTGGTTGGGTGGAAATGAAAAGCCTAAATAGTTTTGAAACAGAAATCTGTAATAGTTTTTTGCAAGGTGCAGTGGGCTACTATTACCAAGTGAAAATGTCAGATGTGCATGGATAGCCCCCTACCAAAGAAGTCTGAATGCTGAGGTGTATCTTTAAAGAAAAAACAAAAAATGAATAGCATCCCATATGTTTGAAATGTATTGTAGAGCAGAGGATCCCAACCCTTGTCCTCAGGTCGCACTGCCGTGATCTCTGGTGCATTTGAAGCCATATTGACAAGATAAGTTGATTCAGTTTGGCAGGACAAGGGACACATGTTAAATATGCTTACCAGTGAGCGCTAATTTAAAAGACACAAATGAATGATTAAAATCATGCAGACATGCAGTATCTGAATTACAAACTTACATGAAATGCATTCACAAAATATATACCTATAAACACATCTTCTTAAAATCACAATTGTATCAGTGGTATCAAGCAGTGTGACAAAGATATGAAACAAAAAATAACTTTTGTCTGTGCTTTTTCCCTACTAAAAAGATAAAATAAACGATTTAACTGTTTTACATTTTATTTGTAAGGTTATACTGCTGGAATAAAAGATGTGCCCATTTAAAAAATGTTTACACGTCTTTGCCAGATGTGCCACTAGGTATTAATGTCACAGTTTATTTATTCATATTAAATACAATTATCAAACTGACGCATACTGACAGATGCGATGTGTACATTTATGAATATTTGCCTTAAAATGGTATCTGTGTGGAAAACTAAATCGTCCAATCACGGCTCGCTCGTGCTGCCCCACCACAGCTCTTGCTCGCACACGCGCCAGCTGGGTTAGCGCGCCCACGCGGACCTGATGGTAGGACAGGTCACAGCTGAGCTGATGAGATCATGGAGGCTGCGCTGAGGTCGGACGGGATACGGCCGACGGGACTGAGCGGTGATGGAGAGCTGCATGTCCGGTAAGATGGAGCTGCGCGTACAGGGCGCACCTGGACTTTTTTTTTTTTTTTTTGTAAGGTGGGAGCGTTATGTGATGCTGTTATATGAATATAAATTAAAATTGACTGCGGTCAGTTTGCGTGACAGATTATTTCTTATGTAAGATACAAGCTCGGACTCGTGTGGCCGTGTATATGCTAGAAACTAATCCTTTACGTCGTGGTCGTAGTAGAATTGTTTGGGCGTCTGTGCGCGGCTTGCGTGGTCCCTGATAAGGTCTTCTCGGTAGGATGTTCGTCTATTTAGCTTTAAACTATGTTAAACTACTTATTAAACCCTTTTATTATGAGTAATAAACTATCATGCTTTGAAGGTGTTCTGTTTTCGCAGTAAGGGTGGTGACTCCACTTTTCTCTCCACAGCAACAGCTGGTTGTCGACTCCAAAGTAAGCTGCAGGCGCTTGTGGACAGATTTAATGTCAGACGCGCATTTAAATCGAGCATTCCCACCACCTTTCAGTTTCCCTGCCCGTATTTTTTATTTATTTTTTTCCGTTTTAAAATGTAACACATTTAGCGGCATATACTTCGCTGGCATTCACTGTAATGAATGAACCAGCTATTTGTGACACCTCCAACTCAGTATTTGTAATATAGAAAAAGCTTTATAGGTACTAGCTAGCATGTGTGTGCATTCTTTTTTTAACCATGTGTAGAACTTATTTTAGCATGGTCTCACTTTGAATAGAAAAAACTGCATAGTACCTTTCTATAAGCCCAATTTATTGTCATTTAGACAACTGTACATCTCATGTACAGGACATTCCGTTTATTGTCCAGAGCAATAACAGTTAAGGATTGACAGCTATGTTATGATTGACAGGCAGATTTAACCAGTCCCTCAGTTGTATCCTGTAAAGGGACTCCAAGTACCCAATCCTCTTAGATTAGAGGAGGGATTATGATTTGGATTTGCCTCTGCTTTATAGTCAGTTCTCAATGTCTGCTCCCCCAACATGCTGGGTCTCAAAGGGAACTTTTTTATTTGTCTGAAAATGTTAATATAGTATCGTTTTTAACATGTTAAATCCAAGAAGTTTCTTTATTACCACTTAAAATGATACGCACACATTTACTAACAAAGCCTGCTGATTTCATTTTGATTTCTATCACATAATGTACCAAGTAGGATTTGGCCTAAATTCAAAGTACCTATTTTTCGTCCCCTATTTATAGTTGAAGCCCGAGGTGTGTACAGCCTTGCAAAGTCTGACTGTAAATTTGAAATTGGCCCAGAGGGATGGGATGTAATGAAGAGTGTTCTGTATCCTGAGGCCAAAGCATTCCTCATAATGTTTTTTTTTTTTGGCAGACTTCTGCAGACATTTAAGTATTCATTTAATACTCACTATGGTGCTAAATTAATCACATCTATCCACATCCTTCCTTTTCACTTTTGCTTTGGAATGCAGAGACTGGGATACTGCTTAATGGTTTGTACTTAAGACACAGTGAGTGCTGATATAGGAGCACTTAGTTGTTTTCTGTATTCTGCTACTGATCTATAATCTCATTATTAGCAAATAAGTTGATGTCCAGTTCTCCCAACATTTGCAATTTCTGCAGTGGGAAGAAAAACACTTAATCGTGAAGTTTACAACTTTGATCGCCTTTTTGAAAAGAACTGTATTAGCGTGAGCATACAAATGGTTACTGTTTATAGTTGTGTTGGTTTTGCCCATTTTTAATCTCTCATTTCTTGTTGTCGCATTTCTGTATTTCTTGTATGTCTGTCTTACTTTTTGCTGCCTAGAATCCAGGATGACCTGCAGTGTAACTGAAAATCCGAGACATCTTGCCTATGTCACTTGGAGCCTCACTGCCAAAAGCCTCATATTTTCTTCACAAAAGACTAAATAAATCTCAATTCCTGCACAGTCAGATATGGACAAGTGAATAGTGAGAGGTGAATAAGTGCCATTTATTACTCCCATTGAATATTCTTATTCCGCAAATGGATATCCCAGTTTTCCTGTCTGTGACAATTTGCTTCCAGATGTTATATTTTGCCATACAACTATGCCTTTAAACATAAGAGCCAAGCCCTCGCACAGCAAGCTGACTGCTGCTGCAAAGAGTGGTGGGCAAAATGATGGCAGCTCATCTCATTCACGCTTCTCGAGGTCTGCAAAACAGGGAAAAGGTAAACAGGCTGTCAGCTCAGGTCCTGGCTCCCGATCAGGACTTGAGCCTGGCTCTGTGTCAGGGGGTGGGCCTCCACCAGCAGCTAAACTGACCGGAGCACAAGGTTCAGTTTCAAAGCTTGGTTCAAGACTCAAAGTCAACACATCAACAGCAGATAAAGGATCAGCTCGTGGTTCAGCAACAGCTCCAGGTGGCAAAACCATGTCCATGGAGAACATCCAGTCTTTAAGTGCGGCCTATGCCACTTCTGGCACCATGTATCCCAATGAGCGGGAATCCTTGGAACCCTCTGGTGGATACCCTAAAAGTACCATGACATTAGGGCGGAGTACCAGCCGCTCATCTTACACTGGCCGCAGTACAGCAATTGGAAGCACCCCAAACATCACAGCCTCTGGTATGCATCACATATCAGACTCTTGTGGAGACCAAACTGTGTTTTCTACAGGAACTTCCAGTTTGCGACGGCAGTCTGGAAGATGCACACAAACACTGGATTCGGATGATCGGGGAGAGGTTTCCACCTGTGATCTCCAGGCTCAGCTGAGGGACCTGCAGAGAGACAATGAAAGTCTCCGGAGGGAACTGGATGAAGGGAGGGATGGAAAGACAGGCTATGGCACGAATAGTGTTAATTTCTGGAGCCCTGATGTAAAGAGAGACAAGGGGTGTAGGCGTGAAGAGGGAGTAAGGACACCAGCTCTAAAGGAGCAGTGCAGAGTGAACCAAGAAGATTTACAGGTGAGAAAGCAAACAGCTACAGTGCCTTATCCACTTGAACTTTTACATATTACAGCCACAAACTTCAACTTATTTTATTTAGATTTTATGACACAGATCAACAAATAATGGTGTATAATTGTAAAGAAAAAGGGAGTAATCTTACATGGTTTTTAAACACTGTTTCAAATGAAAATCTGAGCTTTGGTAGACATTTGTTGAACCTTCTTGAATTGCCATTAGCCTAAGTATTGAAGATGCACCAATTCTTGCCCAATAAGGATTTCTGTTTCTTGCTTTCTGTCTGAACTTCTTTTGGCTTTTTCTGTCCAAGAGCAAAACCTCAGAAAACATCTTGTGCCGGAGGCTTTTGTAAAGAGGTAGCAACGGTAAATGAAGGAAGTGCATCAAAGTACATGATGTTGCATTTTAGAATGAAAATAAAGGGCCATTATAATTTCTGGCCTGTAGATTGTTGCATCTCTACCAAGGCCACTTGAGAGTCTGTGGAAAAATTTGTTCATTAACTAATCATTGTGTCTGAGTTTGAGATGTTTTGCAGAGAAGAATAAGCAATTAATTCCAGTACATATGAAAACACATTCCCCAGAGGTTCTACAGCTGCAAGTGCAGTAAAATGTGGTTCTAGTATCGATTCGGAGTGGTTAATGCAATGCCACTTATTTTTAATAGTAAAATAGTTAAAAACTGAAAAACATTTAGCAATTTCCTTTCACTTTACAGCTGTGCACTCCTTTCTGTTGGTCTGCCCTATAGAATAATAAGGAATAACAAGGAAACACGTAGTTATTTTAAGGTGACAAAAAGTCATTTCAGTGAGTTTATTCATTAGTTACATTCAGATGTCTTGTGTTCATCTCTGAAAATCACTCTGTCAAAACGCCATTTGTTCTCATCTTCAAGGTTACACTGAATAGCTTGGCTGCCGTCTTGACATAACAATGTTTTCCGTGCTACCTCCATGTGTTTCCATGGGAACTTGCTCAAGGTGTTTGCCGGGTTTGCCGGGTTCTCAAAGGGCTCACAGCTTTTGCTGAAGGAACGGTGACCAGTCTGTCCTGTGCAGCCTCTCCCCCAGAGTTTGTCCCACTCATTCAGAGGTGTTATCCATCTGTCTGCCTCACCCACCGCATGGCCACTGTGTCTCTTTGTTTATCCTCCCTCGGCTTTTTATCTTGGTGCCCTTCTGTTTCTCTCTTTATCGGGCATTTTACATCTTTGTGTGTCTGTTCTTTTTCTAGAAGAAAATCCAAATACCACATAGTAACGCTATTCCCATTTAAAAAAAAAAAGTTGTTTGAGGTTTTGCAAATTACAGAAGCTGGAACTGTGATTGTTTTGTTGCTTTTACACTTACAAAAAACAATATCTTCATCCTCCTGCTGTAACCAAGAAGCTTCCTCTGCATTTTTTATTTATTGCTTTTTCATCTCACTCAGTCATAAAATGTAAGGGCACTATACTGTAACTATACGCACATGCATGACACATGTAGCCAGAAAATGTAAAAAGGAGAGAAGGATTAATTAGAAATGAATGTGAAACAGCCTTTTTGCTCTCAAATATGCTTAAAAACTGCTGATTAACATAATTTTCTTTATCTGAAACATGGTGAGCTGACTTGTCCTTGATTGCACCTTCACATTTTAATTTGCTCAATCTGTTCGGACTCTGTGAACAAGGTCATTCTACCTTAACCAAGTCAAATTTAGTTGCCTGATATGAATTTATGTATTTATTTCCAAGCAATTAAAAGCTTTGAAAGCAATTTTAAAAAAGCAATTAAAAGCTTCATTAAGAGCAAATGGTCATAGTCAGAGAACATGTTTTTTGTGTTGCCTTCTCTCTCTGCTTGTGTCTTTCTCTGCCATTGTCTGTCTCTCATACACACCCGCCCACAGCTGTTGAGCTGAAGTTGTTCACAGTTTTCTTCACAATATTGATTTGACCATTCATTAAAGAGCAACCATGTCTTTCCTCGTGCCTCAGCTAACATTATAACTCAGTGTCTCCAATTCTTACAAAAAAAGAAAAGGTCACCCTTTATCTTCTCACTTACCTCCAGCTCAGCTTATCTTTTTCTTCTCCATTTTTCTCCTCCATTTCTTACCCCCCTCCTTTTTTGAACTTTTTATCTTTTTGTGAGTCTCTGGTGAACCTTACACAATAGCTGCAGTTTACCATAAGGAATGTCACCTTTTCTTTCATCCGCACTCATTTGATCTTTCCCCTCTGGCCATTTGGGTGTTGGGTGTGTATGTGTTTGTGAATGTGTACACTGTACATACAAGCATTTGTGTATCTACAGTCTCAGTTGTGTGTGATTTTGAGACGGACTGTCCTCCCACTCTAATTTAATATTCAGTGTGAGATGTTGCATTGATTATCCATAAACTCCCTCGCCTCTCTCTTCTGCATCTCCGCTCTGTGTCCTTGGCACTCCCCACCTTCTGCACAGGAGCACAGAAATCAGTGTTGGCGTGAAAAACAAGTAAAGAATTCCCACAAATAATTACTATTAGTGACAAAATATTAAAGGGGTTTTCTAACAAATTTATTTGTTTTTGTTTAAATTGTCACTATCAAAACTAGTCAGACTCTACTGCTTGAAAGACTCTATTACGCAAATCTACGTCAGATGTGTCTGAACATATACGGCATGTCCAGTGGTGGGACAAAGTATTTGCTATTTTACAGACTTCCTCACATTTTTTATATTTCTGACTACCAAACAAAATCGGCTAATTAAAAATGGCTATTTTCAAATGAGGATTTCATGTGTTAAATGAAAAAAGCTGGAAATCAAAATTGAAGAGGGAAAAGTAGTATCAATTTAAATTTCTGCCAAATGTCACAGTATGCATGACTTTTACTGTGGTTCACTTGAGACACAAGCCCTTAGAAATGACTTTGTAGCCGTTTATACATGCATGACATGTATTAAACTATAATATATTAAGTCATATTATAGTTTAATGGATGTCAGTCACTGTTTTAATCAGTTTTTTTTTCAATTCTTTAGACTGAGTCATGAGGGTTTGCTTTTTGAGATTTTTAACTTTCTATTAAGTGACAATTTTATTCTACAAGTGCATCTATAATTAGGCCTGAGATAGATAAATCTCACAACAAAATGTCACTTACATTTACTTTATGAGTTCAAAAGGGGGAACTACTTTAAAAAAATAAATTCAATCATAATTTGAAAACTGTAATAAGTCTGGTTACATTTGTTATTAAAATCTGTTTATTGATCTGAAGCATCTGAGTGTGACAAAAACCCGGACAAATAAGGACAAATAACTCTGTTAGAAGGCAAATACTTTTTTGAAGTGCGCAGTAAAATCCTTTTTTTGTTACATTTAAAATATTTTTTCACAGATGTCTTTAAAACAGTAGTCTAATTTGTCAGCTGTCACAATTATAGTAATTATTTGATCATTATTGTTTTGAGCAGTGATTTCTTTCATAGTATGGTACGTACAGCGTCGTTCTACCTGTCATTGTTTGAATATCGTTGAAGATATTGTTCCCCTTCCTCAAAAAATATAGTTATTAAAAGAATCATATTCTTCATCTTTAAGAACAAGTTCTGTCCTTTTTGTCCTCTGACAAAAAAAATGTTAGTTTTACCTATTTTATGCTGCCAGACTGAAGCCTTGTCTGTCAGTGGGCCTGGTGAGGGAAGACTTGAGGTAGTAACAATCACTTGATAAATTGTTGTCCCGAGAATGTGAAGTCAAAAGTGTAGGGGAAAAACCAGTCCATGTAAAGCATAAAAACTCATGTGATTGGCAGAATAGTCCTTTTGATTAAAACATTGGACAGACAGTGATGACAATGACTCAAGGATTAAAAACTTATAAAATAATAAATAAATAAAGTCTTCAGTTGCTTGTTGATCTAGTTTACTGTGTCCCCTGAGTACAAAGACTCTGTCACCTAATTATCAGAAGTTATAATTTTAGGAATAACATAGACTGAACTTATTATCACAACTTTGTGTGTGCAGAATTGTGTGAACTGCTATTGTGTCTTCTAAAAAAAGATAACAGTTGAACCAGAAATCCCCGAAAATGAGTACGGAAGGACACAGCTGCTACAGAAACAGCTGTAATACTTCTTATAGAGGCGTTATGAAAACTTGGGTTTGTGGATAACCTTTTATGTCTTTCCCTTCTAAATTTAACCTTGATCGTAATAAAACTTTCATTTTCAGCTTCTTGTCGATTAGAAATTTTCAATTATTTGCTTTGCTGTTCATGGTTACCAGATGTTCAATTAGATTTGTCCCTTTCTGATGCACTTTGAATAATGGAAAACATAAATATGTCAGAGACACCTGTCCAATGTATTAATATTGTTCTTAATAATTCATAATCTTGCAGAAACATTATCATTACTTACAGTCAATTTTAGAGATTTATGAGATTAGTTTAATATATTGACATATTTTTCTATTTGTAACAAAAACAGAAAATTGTCAAACAATATTGAATTTTTTAGTCATTTAGAATAAGACAACTATTTTTAAGTATTGAACTCTAGTTTCCTTAACTCTATTTAACTCTAGAAAGTATACCAGTGTACTCAGTTCACACAAATAGCCAACTTTATTCTACCTATCCACTCTAATGGTACGTCAACTACAAATCCATTTTCCTTCTACATACGTGTTTCTAAGAGAAAGCCTGCCCCCTTGTGGCCTAGCTGTGTAACTACCACCCTCTAGCTTTACTGGCATTATGTATCTGTTTCTTTTATCCCATTCTGCTACAGCTGGGAGATATAAGAAGAAACAAGGTCTGTTTTATTTGTTGTTTTTAAGACACTCACTCTTTTTATATGTGTATGTGTTGTACTCGGTTTTGGCTATTTTAAATTTGAATGATTACTGAAAAAAAATTCACTTTGTGGTTTCAGCAACTTCCTTTGACAGTTCAGGAGCTACAGGAGGAGCTCAGAGCTCACAGAGAGACAAACAGTCGTCTGCGGCAACAGCGGCAGCAGAGCAGCTCATACCGAGAACACCATATGGACCAGGAATTCAGAGGGGGGCTCAGTCCTGGCCACAGTCCCAGACAAAGTTCCATAAACCTGCACAGTTCCGCACCAAAGAACAGCCCCAAAGCCAGTCCATCGAACACCTATAATCCAAGGCAACAAGAGGCTGACATCATCATTCACAGTCCTGGCTATGGGTGTAATACATTGGCAGCCACGCAGAGACTTAGCCCAGCCAACACCCTTCAACCTGGGCAAAGGAACAGTCCAAGCCAGCCCCTCTACAGTCCTAGTCAGGGAGCATTGCCCAGCTCTAGCCCCCGTCATCCATGTAGCCCCTGTCAGGTGCCTGGGTGCGACGGCTTTTCTTCACCTCCTCCTCAGGATCCAACAGAGGAAAACTTCTTCCGACTGCAGACAGAACATGAGCGTCAAGCCAATGAGTTATCCCTGCTGAGGAAGACTATGGAAGAGATGGAGATGAGAATCGACTCCCAGAAGCAGACGCTGGGTGCACGAGACGAGAGTATCCAGAGGCTGCTGGAGATGCTTCAGGGTCAGGGACAGTGGGGACGAGGACAGCGGACAGGCATAATTACCATGGCAGCCCAGGAAGCTGATGCCCACTTGGAGAACATGCATTTGAGAGAGGTGTGTACGTCTTCCTCATAGTTTTTCAATGTGTAATTTGATTTATATTAATAACTTCATTTTACAGGCTGAATGGCAGCAGTAACTGCAATTTAGTGAGTGTTTTGTGTCTCTGGGGAAAACCAGCCTTGTTTTCTTTGCAAAGTTGCTTTAATTCAGCTATTGAAGAAATTTTGACCATGGATGTTCTTTTTTAAGACTAAGGCACAGTATCTCAATTAGATTCAAGTTTCCACTTTGACTAGGCCACTCCAAAATCCTAATTTTGTTTATAGTAGTCACTCAGGAATATACTTCATTATGTGCTTTGGGTCATTGTCATGCAACATAATCCGAGTATGAATTAGTTTAGGGTCACATGATAATGGTCAATGATTTTCCTGAAGGATTTTCTGAATTCATGGTTCATTTTTAATGGCAGCATAACTGTCTATGGCATCTACAATGCTTTAGATGTTTTTCTGGTTTATTTTGTGATGTCCTTTATGGGTGCTTCATTAGCTTTTTATGGTAGGCCAGACAGCTGCTCCTGGAAAGGTGTACCACAACTCTGCATTTTCTCCATTTATAAATAATGGGCCTCACTCTGGCTTGCTGGAGTCTCAAAGCCTGAAAATGGCATTGCAGCCCTTTCCAAACTGAATCAATGAAATCTGTGACTTTATCATCGGATCTTGTAATTTTTTTAGCTCTGCTGTAGATTTTTTAAGTCTTTACACCACTTTTTGTTGCCAAGCAGGTTCTGTTTAGACTTTTTCTTGATTTAAATGTCTGTCTGTAATCAGACCTGTCTGATGAAATTGAACTCAGCTTTAAAATATCCATCACAATTAATTTGTGATTCAATTTGTTTTTCAAGAGCTCTCTCTTGAAAAACAAATTTTATCTCAAGGAACTTCCTGGTAAAATATTGATTAAATTGAAAAAAATGAAGACAGTTGTCTTTTCACATGGCTACCAGGTTGTTTGAATAGTTAAATATTTGTGTTGTTTCATATTTAACAAGAACGTTATTTTCTGATATGCAGTTTCTTCGACAGTATGATGCTTGTAAATGTGTCAAAAAGAAAAAACAGAAGGGACAATTCGTTTTTCACAACAACATGGCTAAGACTTGAACGTCTTCTCTTTTTCAAAAAATCTTAACACATATTTTCTGATATCAACATTAGCTTTTTTCATCACGCAAAAGCCTGTCTATCTGCTTTTATCATTGTCTGGCTTTGAGTATTTGTGCATGCACCTGTTTTTTAGTATGTTTTTTGTGTGGTGTTAGAGCAGAAAGCAGCTCAGCAGGTCTTATCAATGGACCAGATTAACATACGGAGAGCTCTAAGCTCGTGTTCAGCCATGCAGTTTTACAATCTCGTGTTGCGTGTGTGTTGGTGCGTGAGTGTGTGTCCGTGCTTGTTCAAGAGCATGCACATGTTGCATATATAGCTGCTGATCATTTGTCAGTTGCTGTGCAGCCAGCGTTGCATTTGGCATCTCACTGCAATGAAAGGAATGAATATTAAACGAATTGGGATTATGTTGAACCTCATCAAAAAAATCTCCAAATGTTAATCTTTTTCTCCTGATGTGACATTATTACAGCATGTGGGTTCAGAAAGTGGTGTTTCTGCACAGGTGTGTGTTTGCTCTGCTGTGAGGGCTGGCAGTAGACTGCTCTGTAGCTCCTGACTCCTGCCTTATCTATTTTTAACTTCTAAATCTTCTTAACCTTTAATTTCCCTATCTCTGGCTCTGTGTGTGAGTGTGTATTCTATGTTGGTCTATGCCTCCAACACTGTTTGTGTTGTAATGTTCTTGACTTTCTTTCTCCAAGTCTCCCTCCAGTCAGAATAAAGGAATGTGTGTGTGTGTGTGAGTGCGTGAGCATGTGTACACATCTGGATCCTTTCGGCGTACCATTTCACGCAAGAGAATTCCCTCCAAGGATTTCTGATGGGATATCCACCCTTGCCTGGATTTTGGCCATCAAGTCAATTTTTGGTTGGTTTAGGCCATGCTAATGCAGACGTGTGTGTGTATGTATCTGTTTGTCATGTATGGGACCTAACCGTGAGTTGTACGTAAGACGTGAGTACCTGTTTACACACTCTTTTAGTCATGTTATTTTTAAACCATTTGACAGCTTCTGATAGGCTGTGTATTCTACAAAGGAGGAGGGCAACCATGTCTGAGTGGTCTGTCAAAGGGAGAGGTAGACATGCTAGAAAGGTTCTGTTTTTCTAAAGTAGAAAAACAGGCTGTGTTTATCTGAATATTAATGTATGATTAATGAGAGAAAACACTCTGACCTCCCTGATTGAAAAAAGAGGGAGTGTTGTTCTTTCAGTTTTTTTTTTCTTTTTTTTAGTTTCCCTCATGGAAGACAAGGGTAATGGGGGTCTCTGCTGGAACATTTATATACATATATGTGTGCAATTTAACTATGTCCGTCACTTTGAACTTTTGCATTCAGGAGTGAAAACATTTAGTCTTTAAAGTTTTCTGAAGTTTCTTTGTAAAGCTTTTTGGGACGTCTTTGAGAAACTGCCAGGAGGTTTGGCAGTTGGATTCCTTTGAAACTCTTTGCTTGATGTATCAGTTTTTGAATGGCTGGTCTGTTTGAAGAACAAGTGTGCAGAACAAGAAGCAGCTAATGTCTGGCATGGGTTGCTTCACTTTGTATGTTACACTAGCAAATGTCACGGCCAGGGATCGGATAGTGAAGCAAATGCCTTTGTTAGGGAGACTTTAGTTCTCTGATTAGCACCAACGGAAATCAACCCGACCGCTTTTCATTACTGCACTCATTGCTCACTCTGTGCTTGTTTAGTTTAAGCAAGGATAATAAATGTCCCTGTTTTCAGTTTGCTGGAAAGTTTGTTGGGAGAATGACTCAATGTTTTTGTTGGTGAGACGAGAAATACTATTCTTAGGTTTTGGTGAATATTTTACAGAAGTAGTGCTTCAGATATAGGATATGTAAAAATGTACGGTCTTTTAATTCTATCATAACATATCATATCCAGATGTGAAATCACTGTCAGTGTTGATGTGGTCTCTTCAACACTGACAGTTGAAGAGTGCATATTATCATATTATCATGTGTGTTACCTGTTTAACTTTATCAACATAATATTAGTTCATGGTGTCAGAAGAAGACATAGTGTCTTTCAAACAATTTCAAACCCCTTGAAGTCTTTCTCCAGTTTTCTTAGGACTTTATTTAACAGATCAAAACAAATGTGTCCCTAACTGTGAAGTGGAAGAAATAAATATTATTTTTAGCTTAGTCAGATCAGATGGAGAGTGCTACGGATTCCCAATTGGATTTCATTCTGGGTTTTGACTGGACCATTCTAAGACATAAATATCCTTCCATCCAAATGATTTAATTTTAACTTTGATTGAATTTTTATTGTCTTGGTCGTAGTTGGGCCTCCACTTCAGTTTTTTAAAGCTTCTAACAGGCGTTACTCTGTCTACCTTTTCATTAGTTCTGACCAGCATCAATAACCCTGCTGAAGATAAGCAACCCCTGACCTGTTGCTGCTGTGCAGAGGCAAAAACTCCTATTTTGGCCCTGCCTGATATCTCCACTTGTCCATGGCAAATCTTAGATAGAACTTCTTATAGTTTCCTTCAACTGTGGCATTCTTCTGGGAAAAATAAATAGTTGTCCTGTCAACAGATTGTCCCATATCTGCTTTGGATCTCTACAGCTCCTCCAGAGTTACCATGGTTACCACAGGCACTTCTTGAAATGAAAACCTAACCAGACTTTATTTCTATCCTTTCTGGTATGTTCTTTAAATGTTTTTTTTTTCTCTTATATTCAAACCATTCTGAGGCCTTCATACCACAGCTGTATTTATGCTGAAATTAAATTACACTCAGGTGCATCCATTAGCTAACTAGCTGACTCCTGAAGGTACTGCTTGTGTTGGATTTTAATTAGAGGGTTCAGAGTAAAGAAGACTGAATATAAATCTGGGCCACATTTCATAGCTGCTTTGGGATGGTCTTTTGTGTATAATCCCAATAAGTTACATTGAACCTTGTTGCTGTAATGTGGTAAAATGTGAAGAAATTCCCAGCACAGCACTTTAAAAAGTCGTGGATCACTGCTAATATGCTTCTGTTAAAGGATGGTGTAGATCAGGGTGCTCAAATCCAGTCCTCAAAATCTACCACCCTGCAACTTTTAGATACATCCATTATCTAACACACCTGGATCAAATGAGTAGCTCGTTACCAAGCCTCTGCAGAGCTGAGTTACTGCTGGTGAGGGAATTCAGCCTTCTGACACAGGTTTTCTAGATCAGGAATACATCTAAAGTTGCAGGATGGTAGTTCTCTAGGACTGAAGCTGAGCACCACTAGTGTAGGTAATGTCATATAATCATGTGTGTTACCTGTTTAACCTTACCAGCATAATATTAGTGCATGGTGCCAGAAGAATCAACATAAATATTATTTTATACTGATTTTTAATTTTACACCAAAAGCACTATGTGATGTAAAATTTTAATTCCTGCAGTCCTAAACGTGACCACAAAGTGGCACTGTTCAGTTAGAGTTTAGCTGCTGTGGTGATTACATGCACTGTGAAGCAAAGTTATGTGTGATGGGACACAAACACACACTGAGAGGCATAAATCTGGGTCTAATTGACTCTCCCTAGCCGCCAGGTCCCGGCAGACCCAATAATAACAGCAGCACCACTGGTCTTATCCTGCCCAGCCCTGACCTGCTGCCAAAGGCGTACACGCATAAACATACAGTCTTACTGTGAGATTTCTGCTTTGGCATTTATATATTCTTACATATAGTGATGTTGTCATATGTTCTGTAGGGGCTCTAAATAGAGTAAGGGTCCCTATTTCATGTGAAGACATCTCACTCAGTGAGGGATCAGGAAGGTTGAGTATATTGCTCTGCTGTTAAAAAGAAGCAAGCAAGCACTTACGACTCTCCTGGTTTCAAAACTCATTCTGCTTGTTTTGGCAGCTCCTCTCTATCTGCTCTTTCCTCCAAAAACATTGATGAAGTTCAGAAATGTTGCTTTTTAAACTCTTCAGTGCTAACATGTTGAAATTGGAAGTTCATGTCAGCAGATCCTTATTTTTTCAGTATGTTTTGGGATTTTTTTTTTTTCGTTTTGCTTACTTCTTACTCTTAATTTTGATTATTTCTATTTTTTAGTGTTCCTCGTTCTCTCTTTATTTCTTCCTTTTTGTTTCATTTTACTTGGTATAAAGCTCGTCCTGTTTGGTGCCTTTTTAGGCTTACATTCTTCTGTACTCATGCCTTACACAAGTGGTTCTCAATTAATTTATGTTATACCCCCATACATAAAATAATATCTGTAGTTGCAAAATGGACTCAAGTCATCAATCCTCCTCCAACATCATGTTTGACATCTGTATACAAGGTTCTTGCTGTTAGGCTGTGCTTGCACCAAACATTTTGCAGTATATTATAAATAAATTGGATAAATTTGTTCTGAATCAAGCAAAAGGGTATTAGAAACAAAATATATATATTTATTTGTCAACTTCATCAGCTTTTTCCTTTTCAAAAAGGTATATAGCTTTTTAACATTTCCAACTTTTTTATATTTTAACTTATTATAAGAGATGAAATATGCACAAAACTTTGCATTCACAGTAAATCTAAGGGCTTACAGGGGCAGTAGTCCAGGGCCCCAAGTTTTGAGGTACCTCAATGATTAAGGGTGTTTTTGTAATTAATGTATGTTACACAAACATTGTACCTTATACCAAATACATAAGACCATACGAGGTGTGGTGTTTTAATATTGTTACATTTTTATTAACTTAAATGTTTGAAAATTCTGAAGTTATAGTGCATCTTTTTGGGCCTACTTGGAGCATGCTACATGCACAAGGGTTATTTAGGCTTCATCGTATTTCCTTGTCTTTTCTGTCGACTATCATCACTTACCTCTGCCGCTGCTTTTCCTTTCACCGTCACAAACTTCTCTAGATCACCCACAACAATGGTACCACCATACACATTACATACCACACTATATACGTATATAATGTCTACGTGTGTGACTACGTTCCTTACTTCTTCTACTGGTTTGAACAGGGAGCATGTTGATTAGCTTGAGCACTGCTGACACCTAGTGATTGGAGGCCTTGAAGTTTGTCTTCTCAGGAAGACAAACTTCCTCTGAGTTTATGAACAATCAGTGAATCCTTACTTCAGTCACATAAGAGATTTAAAATATGCAGAGTCAGTAAACATACTCCTGAGCAGTTTGTCAAGACAAACTGCAAATATTCAGTTATATCTTACTGCTTGGTAACATTTAGGATATTTATTTTATAGGGCCAGCAGCAACGTAAACCAATTATCTATTTAAGTCCTGTCTCCCTTTTGAGACATATAAATTACAAGTGAAGGTCTAATGTAAATAAATATGTAATATTCTGTTGTGGTTATGAAGCCAAGTATGCTGCTGCAATAAAATTTGTGATTGATGTAACAGTCTTACACATTAAACAATAAATCATTTTCCCCTTCCAAGTGCTTAGCTGACCAATGCTACAGTTTGTTTTAAAATAAAAGCTTATTTGAAAAGTATTTGGTTGTGGTCCACTTTAATGCTTTGTGGAAAGTGGGTGGGTGGATGATGGTGGGAGAACAAATGAATAAAATTCTAAGCAATGTTTCTGGCTTGATGTTTATGATTAGCATTGATGGCAAAGTATATTATACATATTGAATAATTTAGCTATATGCACTTTGTATTGCTCTCTATATCCATATATTTTGTTTCTAATGCCCTTTTGCTTGATTCAGATCAAATTTATCAAATTTATTTATAATATACTGCAAACTGTTTGGTGCAAACACAGCCAAAACAGCAAGAACCTTGTATACAGATGTCAAACATGATGTTGGAGGAGGATTGATGACTTGAGCCCATTTTGCAACTGCAGATATTGAGGCTCCTGGCCAATATCTGCATAAAATATTGTGCATGAAATTTTGAATTTTATGCACAATTTCAGCATCGTGCATAAATGTGATGCCCTTTGTTGAAATGATGAGCTTTCATTTGAATTGGACTTTTCTTGCTTTAGAATACTTTTCAATATTAGATTATTTTAATTTTTTAACCTTAATTAAAAAATTCCTCATTTCGCCTGTTTTCTGTCTTGTTACGTTTTACACGTAGCTGCATGCCGTGTTTTGTGTTTGGCGCACTTAACACCATTGCCTCCAGGCCAGAATTGAACTTTTTTGACCATATCCTTCAGTCAGTGTTTTAGTGTTATATTTGATCCTGTTCTGTCCATGTCCTCAGCTCTGACACATGCGAAACATAGACGATAGCCTTAGATGACATGTTCTCTTGACTTAATTTCCTTCTCTGAGAGACACAAATTTTTGAAGACTGTAAAATGTATGCACATGCTTTGACAGATAGGTAAGGTAAATTATGGCATACTCATACCTCTGTCCAAGTCCGAGTAACTTATGTCCTGACCTCTGGTATCTATGTTTGAATACATTTGATTTTGTTTGTGTAATCTTTTCAAGAAAGGTTTGCATGTAATTTCCTTATTGAATGCAAATGTATTCATAAAAATATAACTGTTCAAGTAACAGATGCCTTTCCTTTAAAATTTAATGCACTTTGTGTTAGTGCTGTCACGGTTTGTATTAAAATCTCTATGAAACAGTGGAGTAACAAGGCATTTTCAAAGCAACTTTTCATGTGCCAGGATGTGTGCTTTTGTGTGTGCCTGTAGCTTGAATATCGTTCATGGTTTTGTGTAGGCATTGCTGCAGGTCAGTGCTACCGTTAATTATTGATAGAAAAAGCTTAGCGCATGTGCTGGCAGAAACTGTTGCCTAGCACAAGAGTCAGCATGCCAGAGACATCTGCAAGAGAGACAGTGAAAACAAGTGGGAGAAAAAAATTGGAGATTCATGCCGAAAAGGGTGATCGAGACTGATTCATTCGTCCTAAACCTGAAGGTGCCTTCTACTACCCGCTAGCAAACAGAGAAAGGACATGATATAAACCTGGCAGAAAAAATCCATCCAGCCTCTTGGTATAGAAATCATCCTTTGGCGAGTATTGCATCAGGGACTAGACTAAAGATTATAGGAAAAGTTTTATTGACTCTCTATGGAAGCACAGCAATGGATTTTATAACATTCCTAAAGAAAACAACCTGAGGAGCAAAAAGGAAGGAGCCAGTGAGATTTATCAGTGTTTCTTTGAAAGTGGCTTTGAAGCTGTGGGTGTTAGAAAAAGCTAAAAATGATGAGCCGCCAGGCTTGCTTTTACCGGGTCCCTCCCCCGGAGCTCCATCGGCGTAACCAGCTCCAGGCTGATCCGGCTAAGACCAGAACTCTGCAAACTGTCATTGATATGAAGGTAGGACTGAGCAAATCTACAAGAAGGCAATATTTTCAGTGTTCGTTAGTGATAAATCTCTTCTCCTTTTGTCAGTGAGTGAGGTTGTTTGCTTTTTCTTTTTTTTTATTATCTGTGACAGCAGTTCACTTCTGTTGCATGCTCCTGCTTTAGCCTGAATAGAGTAGAAAATCTGCATTGACTACAAATGCCAACACATACAGGTCATGCATTGTATCATGATTATCAGTTCAATGAATATCATCCTATCGTGCCTTACTATAGCTGCAATGCCCAAAGTTCAATATTGGCCCATGCAGAGTAAAGCACTTATTCAATTTGTTTCAAATGTCACATATGGAAGCTTTCACTCTCATCTCAGCCTTTTGAAGCTGTTACTGCTGTGAAAAATGCAGTTGACTCCACATGTGTCTTTGAGTAATCCCCCACACACAATTTAGTGTTCTTTCAGCAAAGCACTTGTTCCAAAAGTGATTTCCCTACCTCAAAGCCACAGTTATTTTTTACACATACTTTGTGACTTTTTCACCTATTAAGAGCCCAGCAGGGTTGTACACAGAAAGCAAACAGAAATAGCAAATAGAAAAGGTAAATCTGGCTGAGTTATTTGGAAATAGAAGCAGAAAGGCCTATGAGACACTTGAAGCGGGAAAAAATAGATGCAATGCTGCTAGTATAAAACGTACCTTGTTTAACCAGCTTGTTAAAGTTCCTTTATATCTTACCTTTCTTTGTTTTAGTCTTTACTGTGCTGCTTGTTTAAAGATGTGCAAATTTATGCTTTATAATTGCAGAACACGAACGCTTCTTTCTGTTTTGATCCTGATGTTATCTGGCAGGTACTGTATTAGCGCTCATGTGTT
This sequence comes from Girardinus metallicus, assembly GCA_903067095.1. NCBI lineage: Eukaryota > Metazoa > Chordata > Actinopteri > Cyprinodontiformes > Poeciliidae > Girardinus > Girardinus metallicus. The sequence continues at coordinate 23,149 of CAEGAE010028846.1, read as the reverse complement.
TATCTTGTAGTTCATTTCACATAGACAACTGTTTTCTGTTATGACTTTTAACCTCTTTCCCTAATCCTTCTGGGTTGCGGTGCAGCAGTGTCATCTACCATTGCTTGTGTGTTTTTGGATATTTTGGAGTTCAACTTTTAATAGACAGCCATCATTCTGTATGTCAAGTTAATTTTAGTAATGAGCAGTTTGTCTTTGCTGTGCCTTTTATTTATTTATTTTTTTATCTTCCAATGGAAGTTGGACATATAATATATAATGCAGGGAGCATTGCTAGTGTGTTACTGTTTTCCTGGCTATCCAAAAAGCTTCTGTCCAATTGTACACTCTAGTATGTTTGTTTCAGTAATATAATATGCACCCTTATGTGTTTCTGCTTTGCCCATGTGGTTTTAGAAACATATGCATCACAGTGTGGTTTGCAGGGCTGATGTTAGAGGATGTAATAGTGGTCGAATGTCTACATCTCTGCCTGTGGTTTGTGCTGATGGCACTGTGCAGTCTGCTTCCAGTTATTTAATTATTTTTCTCTTCTTTTTCAAGGTTTAGAGATTAACACTTATCTAAATCCATGCAATTATACAAGCTCAGGACCTGTCTATGTCAGACCGTTCAATCATGGATACTAATTTATTTTTTGTCTTGAGTTGTTCACAGATGCATAAACCAATCAAACTATTAAAACAAACAAACAAAAAAAAAACAAATCAAAGATGAATATCTTTGATTTGTTTTTTGTTTTTTTTTATCTATTTTTGCTAAAATTTTGATGTGACACTGGGCTGGATAATTGTGATAAAAAATTTACAAACACTTATGATCACAAATTCCATATTAATTTTTTCTTCTTACACTCTTCTGTGATCAAATCTTATGTCTGAGCCCTATTCCTGCTGTTATATTAGTAGTTACCAGTTTTTGACTCTGTGCCAAAAATACCTTTGCTGGTGCAGGACACCAAGATCTCTTCCCTGGAGAGAAACATCAGAGACTTGGAGGATGAGGTCCAGATGCTAAAAACCACCGGCCTGTTGCACCCTGACGAAAGGCAGGATGAACTCAAGCAGGTGGAAGTCTACAAGAGCCACTCTAAATTTATGAAAACTAAGGTAGAAACTTTTTGCATGCCACACCAGCTGGCGTCATGCTGCATGATTTGAGTGTTGCATGTTACATCATCAGTGTATGGGCACTTGTTTATAAGCATGTCATATTTCTCTAATATATGGTTATTTTAGGCTTCCGTTGAACTTTTGTCTTTCTATGTTTATGATGTATTGAAAATTGTGTTTTATGTGGGAATTGATGTGAAGAAATGAAACACATTTTGTGAAACATTATGTTTTGTGCTGTATGGAGTATGTATAGTATATCCAGTATTTACGTTATTGGGTAGAGCTTGACGAACCTCCTGCCTCCAGAACTTCATTTCATTGAGCAAGATTTGCTATTATGTATCTGGAACACGCCATCGATATTTTGGTCAAAATTTTCAAACACCATGTAGTTCCATCATCCATGATGTGACTCTTTTGTTTACAGATTCTAAACTCTACTATGGAGCCCATTGGTGTACAAGAAACTTAAGAACACAATTTGAGATTGTTAATTCTTTGTGATTCAATTAAATTCAAATTCAGCAAATCTTTATTCATTCTAAAGAGATATTAAATGTTTCTGCAATGTTCTCCAAGTTTATTTAAAAAGTCTCTGTAGATATTTCTGGCTGTGGGCAGGAGTGATCTCCAGTAGTTGTCTGTTTTAGTGAGCATCTAAAGTAGCCTCTGACTGAAGATACGTTATGGAGGTGCAGCTGTCTTTTGAATAGAATAATCAGCATTTTCTAGCTGGAGGTATCAGAAGGTCGGTAGTGTTGTCTCAAACAATAGTCAGAAACATTACTTTGTTCCAACTGAGCATTTAGGCAATACTCAGTCAGCTGAAATGGGCTCAAAGTGTGCTAAGGAAATATCCCACCATTATCCTACCCTCACCAATCTAAATCACTCATGCAAGGCTGAATGGATTCATGCTTTCATGTTGTGCACATTAAATTCTGACCTTAATGTCGAAACTGTTGCAGCTGAAATAACTGAACTGACCAGGGAATATTTTTTTCAATTAGTTATTTTCCAATTTTTGATGAGACTATGTGAATTGTAGTCTCCCTTTCATTGTCTTCTGCTGTCATCTTCAAGGTTTAACACATTGAATGTTCTTATTTGGTATTGCCCATACCTTAGTTGTAACAAGTAGATATTAGAACAACTGTTGCTTTTCTTTCTCCTCACACCAGCTGTACTAATTCTCTTGTTGTGTTGTCTGCTGTTGGTAAGGCCTCTTTGTCCAAACAACTGCCACTCACTGATGTTTCTATATTCCCAGTAATTCAGCATTTTCTGAAAATACATGTTCAAAGTCACTTAAATTCTTTTTCTTTCCCTATTCTGAGGTTCAGTTTTAATTTCAGCAGGCAAATTGCATGGTGTATGTACCAATGTTTTGAATAGCTTCTGTGCATTAGAATGAAAGGCATAAAACATTTCATTAGGCCGGATTTGAGGTAACCTCAAAACCAGCCTGTGTTTCAACACACCTGAGTCAAATAATCAGGACAGCTGTTTGATTAAGGTGTTTTGAACCAGGAGCACATCTAAAAGTTGGTGAGCACCAGCCCTCGAGACCTGGTCTAAAGTATAGTGCTACTGAGGACAGAATCAGTTGACACCGACTATAAAGTCAGTGTCTGGTTTTATGGTTTCCAATAATTGTGAGGTGAAAACTTGGAGCCTCTTTAAGTTTGCCAGTATTAGTCAGTTCTTATTAGTGCAGGCAGAGCATCTGAATAACATACTCTGAGATTAATTATTGAGCAACTGCTGAGACACTTGAGCAGAGCTTGTGCAAATTATGTAACAGTTGCACAAATATTTAATGATTATGGCATTTCTGGTTTTTGCTAAGGATTTATTTTAACTTTCCCAAAAAGATACTGTGACAGCCTGGTATAGCTAGAGACTGTTATATATCCTATATTGTCAGATTCATTAAATATGATTCTGGGAAGTAATTCTTTGAATGCGGAGTGTCTTAGTATTCCTCAGAAACACAAGACAGATACACAATAATTTGTGTGTGTGTGTGTGTTTGGGGGCGGGAGTGGCATCAGATCTCTCCTGTTTAAAATTATAACATGTTTGATGGAACACACTCATGAACTATCGGCTTTCTGTGAATCATGCTGTTCTGGACTTAAGAAAAGCTTGAGAAAGATTTCTCTTCGTATGGCTGACTGCTGATTTTCTTTTTGCATTCAAATGTGCACTGGATGACATATGCAAAATTAAACAGACACTAGAATATTTTGGAGATTCCATAGGTTGGAGAGGTCACTCGGTGGAAAATAAATCTTTGGAGAGTGTAGAATGTGTCATCAGTTTATGTATCTATAGCAGAAAACACACTATGTTTAAACATGTTTAAATGGATAAATGTGGCCTCTGGTTTAAGATGTTTTCAGTGGTTTATCACACTGTTATTAAAGCAATCCATTTAACATATGGTCAGAATCCTTGTTTGGAATTAGGTCTCAAGTTTCACAGAGTTTCTGTCCATATGGCTGTGCTGGCTATTTATTCTACTTTGATGGTTGAGGCCAATGAATCGTGCTACATATGAAAGGGTTTCTCTCGGGCTCATTAATGGTGCTCTTTGTATGGGACCGTTTGTCATTGCATCGGGGGAAGTTCCAGATGCAATCATAAAAGAGATGTTTTTATGAATGGGGCTCTCACAGATGAATGTGAGCTTACAACGGCAGAGGAACGGAGAAGGGGAGTTCTCTCTTCACCCACGATATACATCACAGTGATGGCTCTAGCTTGCTTTTGCATGTCTCATCTTTCTGCGTACAGTCACACAGAGACACAGAAAGTTGCCACACATGCAGCAATGCACAGATTCATTCTATAGCCTAGTCGTGTTTGGGTTCCTGGTGTTTCAGTTGTAGTGGTGACTGCCATTGAGGTGCAACTGTTGTTAAAGAAACCGGAGAGGGCATCGTCCCTGTCTTCCCTGTTTTCCTCTCTGGACTTTGATCTGATCAAACGCTATTAAACTATTGAGTAACATAGTTTGGTAAATGAGTTCTTTAAGTGGCTGAGCTACTTTTGTAGAGGTTTACGTCAAAAGTCTGAGCTGTGTGATTCAGACGATTGTATCTGCACACACAATTAGACTTTTAGCTTAGTAGTTGGTCTTGTCTCTGTGTTTCTGTAGGAGCAGACATTGTCACCATGTGTGTCTTCCATCAGACCAGCTCCTACCTTCCTCATGCCCACTCAACTGCCTTGGATCACAGAACAAGAAGAAGTACTCATTTTATTAGCCTCTTTACTGTTAGATCATTTCCTTCATTGGCTAACGTTTAAAATATCTGCTTTCTGTTTTAAATTTACACATCAAGTCTTGTGCTTCCTTTCTGAATAATTTTTTGCTCTTCATGTTTCATTCTGTCACCTCTCTGAGGTCGCCTAGCAAACATTTTCCTAACTTCACAGTTTACTGTGCCTCTGTTTCACCTTCATGGGTCCTTGGGGATCATTCTGTGCCTATAGGCTTTTACACGTGGTGTGGTTCAGTCTGACTTTCATTTTTATGTGGTGAACTCTGCTTACTCAGTTTGAGAAATCTCACTTTTAAAACAACTTTGTGCATTTTTGGTACCAGTCAGATTCTGTACATCAGTCTACTTGACAGAAAAACCTCCCTTTGTTGGTGGATTTGATTTGCTGTGTGGTGTTCTATTATGCTATCTATGGCTTTTGTAAGCCAGTCAATCTGTTTCCCTTGATGATTTTGTGCTTTTTGGCTATCCAGCTTAGCATTTGAATACAACTGAACAAGGACTCCTGAGTAGGGTTGTAATAACATTATAATACTGAGTGGCTATAATATAATTTGACAAATTGTGTTTTTAAAATGTGTGGGTGTTGTAATGAGTAGAATTTTTTTAAGGTTGAGGGTGAGCTTTGAAAAATATATTATGTCTTCCCCTTCATTCAGAAATCATTAAATTAGATTTTTTAAATGTAATGAATGTATTTTATTTTGTGTGATTATCAGATAGAGCAGCTGAAGCAAGAGCTGAACAGGAAGGACTCAGAGATGCAGGCCCTGCAAACCAAACTAGAAACACTGACCAATCAGAACTCGGACTACAAGCAACACATCGAGGTGCTAAAAGAGTCGCTCAGTGCCAAGGAGCAGCGCGCCAACACACTGCAGACAGAGGTGAGTGTTTCCACATTACTTAGTGCAAATAGTATGTAAATGCTGATATGCACAGGTTTCTGCAACAGAAATAAAAACACTTCTAGAAAGAAAACTTCATAGTGCTATGATACTAATATATTAAGATCTGGAAGAATTGGAAGTAATTAGCTGTCAGCAGCAATCAAGTGTCCCATTTTAAGTGTTAATATTGTGCTGTCGTATTTTACTAGTTTTTTTTTTTTAGTTAAAATGTTTTATTTAGGGAAAATCCTTTGTTTATTCATGCAAAATTAGAGATGAGACAGTGATATGGTTGAATTTGGGATGCTTCAGTGTATTTTGGTCTGACAGAAACAAATTGGCAGTTAAAGTCTCTCAACTTTTTCCATAAGCCTTTCTGCTTCTCTTATGGGCATACTGAGGTGGGTGGAAAGCTATTTTCTACACCACCACGTTTGTACATGTGGGTGGGTCAGTCAGCAGGCTGAAGAAAACTGGCAGCTTTTGCTCATGTTTGAAGTGTTAAAGGCTCTTTACCTTTAATAATTTTATCACCAGTTTAGGGAGGAAAAGGGGTTGAGTGTGGAGTGGTGGAGAAGCATGAATGTGAAATGTTTGTGTTGAGTGTGTATGGGTGTATTTGACCATTTTGCATTTTTCCATCTGTCACTCTCTTGACTTGAAACTGATACTTCATATCTCAGTGTTTGGCAGTTGAGAGCAGCCTGCTAACTATGTCCACTCATCATCGCAGGAAGCAATTTGAGCCAAAATTAGGCTTAATTGTTGATACATGTGCAAAGGATTTCAGCTATTGCTCTTTGCTGAATACATCATACTTAAAATAAATACTTTTCAGTGGGTGGTTTTCTGTGTTCATGTTTACCAGCCTTAAAAGCAACGTTGAAATTTCAAGAAATGTTTGTCACCATGACAGAATTTTGCTCTGGGGACACCTGCTGTACTGAGACTTAGAATTGTGAATTCTTCGAAAAGTATTCATCCATCATTTTGTCTCTGCACAGCTTTTTCCAATCAACCATTCAGAATGTGGTCACGAAAAGGAGCAGGTGTGTTGAGATGAAAATAAAGGCCAGCTTTGAAGATATATCTAGTTCCTGTTCAGAGATTTTAAATGGAGTTGAAAACAGGGGCATTACAATCCCCTTTCACTTCATGCTCATGTTCACTATTTTTCTTTCATGATTTAGCTAAAGTAGAACATCAGAGCCAGATTATGCCACTAGTCATTATCCCTCCAAGGCCAAAGCTCTCACCTGCCACCCAACATGCAAGGCACCTGATCCCATCATTCCTTTCTGCAGGTGGTATGCTCACAAAGATGGGGCTTTCTGTAGCTACTTTGGCTTGAGCCCAGTCTCCAAGAATTACAGTCATATGAAATTAGCATTTGATCTTGTTTCAACAAGTTTATTCTATCAGAGAAAAAAAGTTAGGACATGTTGCCTACAGTGCGCATCCAAAAGTCCAAAGCTCCGGTCAAAAGTTAAGTAAGCAAACAATGTCTCAAAAAAGGACTTATCCTTCAGGGAGGGAGAAAAGAAAGGAAGAATAGAAAAAAGCCAAGATAAAGGTTTGTTTTAATGTGTCTTGGTAATGTAATGTAAAAGATTTGTAAAGCTGCTATTAGAAAATTAGCTTGATAGCGACCTGGAACGGTCCAGTTCAACAGCCAAACATTTATACTAGGGTCTTTGTGTTTGTATGAAACTGAGTTTAAACTTTAAATTAGTTTATTCTCATGGTTGGCTCTGTATATTTCTGAGGTATTTCGACTTCAAAACGCCGTGTTTGATAATGTCCGATAACAATAATTAAAACTTGTAAATGTTTAACATTGTCTAGCAAAAGGTTTTTACGTCAGGCTACATAGCTGCTACATCGATGAGCTACTCCATGCTGTAATTCGGGATATGTTGTTTGCTGCTGAGCATAATCATTTTGTGGCTAAAACAAACATTATTTTTACATCAACATCTAAGTCTACTTTAAGTGAAACTTCACCTCACCAGGGAGGCATCCAGGAGGTATCCTGACCAGATGCCCGAGCCACCTCAACTGACTCCTCTCAACGTGAAGGAGCAGCGACTCTACTCTGAGTCCCTCCTGGATGACCGAACTTCTCACCCTATCTCTAAGGGAGAGCCCAGACACCCTACGGAGAAAACCCATTTCGGCCGCTTGTATCCGTTCTTTCGGTCGTGACCCAAAGTTCATGACCATAGATGAGGGTAGGAACGTAGATCGACCGGTAAATCAAGAGCTTCGCTTTTTGACTCAGGTCTCTCTTCACCACGACGGATCGGTACAGCGCCCGCTTCATGGCAGATGCTGCGCCAATCCGCCTGTCGATCTCCCTCTCCCTTCCTCCCCCATTCGTAAACAAGATCCCGAGATACTTAAACTTCTCCACTTGGGGTAGGACACCCCCCCCGACCCGGAGAAGGCACTCTACCCTTTTCCGGCTCAAGACCATGGCCTCGGACTTGGAGGCATTGATCCACACAGATACTGTACTCTAAATGTTAAATAAATGTTGCTTAGTGGGACCAATTTAAAGTATTATCATTATGATAATACCAGAACTGGAATAAGGATAAGTGTTACATGTACTAACATATCATTGAATATGCACATATGTTTCTTTGAGGTTTGGCCTGCGATTTCAGGGTAAGAAGAGAAACAGCTACAATAATTCTGATTTTGGGTGCATCACAGCATTCTTTGCCATTTCTTCTCACTTCTCATAGGCCACTGCCGAGGACCTGTAATTAGATCCAGATCACAAATACGCAAACATACAGCTGTGCACACACAACCCTATAAGCACAGAAAAACATGTTGTCAGGTCTGATTACTTGCTTCTCATCTCCAGTCTCAAGTAATTTTTCTTGCTATTGAAGTGGCATTTCTTCCCCCCACTTTGGAATGACTCGGGTTTCCTCAACTAAGTGGGCAAACTGGAGAATGACTAAAGTTCTTTAGTGTGCTGTAGTGGGCCAGTTGTTGGAATGCATTCCTCTGCTGCCTGTCAGTCATTCAGAGAGAGAACAGTCATTCTCAAAGGATTCCCTTCTCATTCAGTACTTACATCCAGTCACTGTAGTACTGGATCTTCAACTTTTAGACTAGCCTTTTCAAAGTTACAAAACTACTGCATTAGACATATCTAAAAAGAAAGTGTACATTGTTCATTTAGCTGACTTTAACCATGATAGCTAGTGACTGGTACGTTCCAAAGCCAAGCTGCTTTTTTATCAGAGACACTGTAAAAGCAGTTCCCATCAGGATGAGACTAAGAGATGGTTGGCCTCAGAACAGAGAAGCCACTGTATGCAAAGGAATGAGAAAATGGATGCGTATTTATTTGTCAGTCAAAGTTAAGGACAGCCTCTAAATGGGTGTGATTGACTCTGTCTTCAGATAACTGGAAAATGTGGAAAATAATGAGCGTAGACTTTTATGGGAGCTGTGCTGGTCTGCCAGAGTCTGTGGAAACTTAACCCTTTTATACAGTAAGATGTGTATGTGCCTTTCATGCCCTGAACAGGACAACGCAGCGCTGTAATGATACTCTACCATATCAGGTAACCTATCAGAGACCTTCCTGCATATTTAACAAACCCTGAGAATAAAAGAACATCTCAGAGCTACACTGCCAGCAGAGTTTGACCTGGCTTCAGTTTTCAGCTCAAAGATTGTTTTAAATATGACGACTATTTGTAGAAGACTGTCTTAAAGGACTTACCTCAAGTTTACTGATAATGAGATCTTTGTAGGTGTATCTGCCCATCTTTTCTGTATCTCTTCATCTTTGAAAAGCAACGATGTTACTACAATACGGTTGGTGATGCAAGGACTAATATAAAATTTTAAAATCTCAAACAATAGAAATTCCTTTTGATTTACAGGTTCATTTTATAAACCTGATATTTTTGCAAGTGATCACTCACTGACAGAAATACAAGACTCGCATTTGACTCAAGACGTCAGAGTCTGAGCCAGCAACATAAATAACTCAGGAAGGAAGCATTTAAGCTTTTGCTTCTAACTGGAGATACAAATAAAATAGAATAAAACATGCTTAGTGTTCTTCTTAGAGAAATATCTCTTTTTTTTCAGATGGTGCTTACATACCATGAAAGCGCCAAACAAGACATATCTTATACAGAGTTCCCCAGTAATACTGTTGGTTACAAGTGCTATTTTCAAAGTATTCAAAGAAGATTAAGTTGATTCCCATTCTCTTCAAGCAAATGATATTTCAGACTCATACTTCTTGTCTTGTAGAGTTTTTCTTCTTTCATGCCTAAAATTTTGAAAAGAAGATTTCATTAAGTTTTGCGAAACCTATATCAGTGTTAAAGAAAAAAATATTTCCCTGAGTCTCTTACGATCTGTTGTTTTCACATTGCTTATGTTGATATTTCCTCTCAATGTTTCAATGTGACTGGTGTTCTTGTGTTCACTCTTTCATCACTTGCATTTCCTCTGTGTCTGCCAGAGGACACACTCTACACTCTACTGAGTTTTGTTTTTGAGGTTGAAATGCAATGACTCGAAAAAGCTATAAATGAGTCGAATAATTTGCTAACATTGACCACAGTGACAGTGATGAATAGCAAAAACAAGAAGAGAATAAAAAAAAGTGCGAGAGGGAATAATTCACAGACTGATGGAGCGACAAGAGGAAGTGAAAGTGAGATGTTTGAGCAGCTTAATAGATGGAGGTGTTTGTAGGCTTTTGTCAGTGAATTATGCAATGGTACAATATACTGTGGTCCCTGCTGGTCTATTATTGTTGATCTTTCCTTGTTCTCTCTGCTGATTGATGGTTCATATTGCTAGTGAGGCAGAGAAAAGATGTGGTTTCAACCTGGTTGTGGTACACCATGGATTGTGCCCCTGGTGTGTTCTTTCTCCTGGCCTCATTTGTTTTTGCTTCTCCCATCCAGATTGTCTCCACCTCCATCTGGTTCTCTCCCAATTTCTACAATATTTGTTCTTCTTCTCTCCCTATAAGTAGCCCACAGCTGTTTACAATATTAGAATAACAAGCAGATAGAAATTGAAGCATAGGTGAGAGCTTTCTAAAATGAAAATGGACTTGTAGATTGAGGTTGGAAAACTTCTGTTCTGTCTTTAGCTCAGGTTGACCACTAATGATAAGTTGCACACTGAGTTCTGGAGCTCTTCTAATGAGTCCCAAGTGTTGAGGGGCAGTTTTAACATGACTTCATTCAAACTTGCCAGACCATGGTCACCGTTCTCAGGCCCAACTGCATGATTTTGAGTTCTTGGATTGGTGTGGTTTGGAATTTAGTGTGAATAGCACACCACTGAGCTGACTAGAACAAACATGGTACGATCCAAAATAAAGACCCTGCATGTTCTTCAGAGGCTATGTGGAAAAGCCATAAAATGGAGTAACTGGGGTCATCATGCAGATGAGATATTTAATGGTTTATACAGAAAATGAGGTACAGTAAGTACATGCAGTTATCAGTGTTAGCCTACATAAAAACATGTTTTGCACCCCAATAAGGATGTCTAATGTATCTTAAAATAGATTAATACTTTGTCCCATAAAAAGATATATCCATCCATTCAGTACCTTACACACTTATCCCTAGTGGGGTTGTGAGGGTCACTGGTGTTTATCTCCAGAGGTCAACTGGCCAGAGGCGGGGTACACCCTGGACAGGTCGCCTGTCCATTGCAGGGCAATGGACTGCAATGGATCATTGCCCTGCATATATATATATATATATATATATATCCAGTTGGACCATCCAGGGTTGCGCTTCTTCACGCAAATCTCTCATAAATGCATAGTATAGTATATATACATACATATATACAGTCAGGAAAGTCTCTGACCAAGCTAACACGTGGCTTCCTTTTATCCAAGGAGAACACAATCCTTAGTAGACGAACCTGGTCACAGACGTGGCAAGAGGAACTTACCATTTTTGGCCATCTCTGCTATGATGTTGGCGACCTTCGGGGTGCAGGAAGACTGGGGATTGAGCAGGGTGGGGAGCAGGGATAGGATGCCCATTTCCTGCATCTTTCTGCTGACCTCTGTGTCTGCAGGAGGAAATCACAGAGAATTCAGTTCTGAAGACATGAAGCTAACTTCAGCGAGACAAATCATGATCATACTGTGAACAAACTTAAGTATTTTATAGCTCCCAAATTTTTGTTGCTTCTAATATTGCAATTTTTGAGTCACTTTTGAATCAAGTTTTAATCTTGTTTTATCCTGAACGAAAACTAAATGTAAATATTACACATATGTTTTTTTTAAAGAGTTGTTATGACAATCAGCCAAATAGACTTCCAAGTATATTTGGAATCTAAAAATGTCAGAATTTACAGACTCAAATTTCCAGAACCCCAAGTCATTTTATAGACAATTCCAAACACATAATCTGTACATTTAACTGCAAATTTATGGCACATATTTCTACAATGTTTTGGCTGTAATTGTTTAATCCAATCTAACAAAGACTGGTAGGAAGAAATGGATAAATGATGATGTATGAGTAACCAGATGGAAAGACAAGAAGGATGGACAAGAAGAATGGAAATCAGAGAAATTGGAAGGGAATTTTACACACAGATAAATTCCAAAAAAAATTTCTCCACTATTTATTTTCACAGATGGAAATGACCTAAATCATATTTATCCTGACATACCCGCCCACTGGGGCCTCACATATAATAAGGTGAGCAGCTTTGACACAAAAATTTGGCATTGGGACGAATTTAGAAAAATGCGGCGCACAAAAAATTTCAAATGTATAAAACCATGCCCACGCATGTGGCTCCAGGTGTGTGGCTCCACATGCACCCATAAATACATCAGTAAATTAGTATAAATACCCAGAAGATTGCCACCGTGTGTCCAAATACCTATGACAATGGTTATGGTTCTTGGGATAATTAAATGTCATCAGAACTCACAAGTTATGATGACTAACTTATGAGTTCATATAAATAGCTCTGATAATAACAACAAGAAATGAAAACAATACATTTTAAAGAAAAAAAACTTCCAAACAGAAGAAAAAGAAATGAGAGTGTTCAATAATCCAAGTGGAAATGCTTGTTTGAACAGTAGACAGTTCTGCCGGGATTTAAAAACAAACAGTTTGACCTACCTACCACATACATATACACACACATATATGTATACATATATATACACATATATATATACACAAATATAAACACACACACACACACAGGTGTGATTGTCTACACACCTTCTCCATCTTAAGAATCATTAAGCCTAACCTCTTTAGAGTTATTCTACTGATCCAATCCCGCTTTTTCTTTTACAGTGAGAATGAAAGTTTCCTACAGACAACATGCATTTTATAAGCTGCGGCGCACAGACCGATGTGCAGTTACATTTTATGTAACAGATACTCAGAAAATGTACTCGTTACATTCTAGTACTAGTTACATTCGTGTGAGGGGAACCTGTGGCGTTCCCCTCACAAAATGCAGTCCTGGGCGATTGCCCATGTTGCCCCTATCAGAAACACCACTGCACCTAAGTGATTGTGTTAATAGGTCAGTCCCCAAGCAAGAAAACTTGCATTAGTGCATTTAAATACAGATATCTTGATTATATTGTTTAATTGCTACTGTTTTATCATATAGTGGCTCCACAGGTTCAGTGGCTCACCACGGTCATTCAGTTTGAATATAAAGCGCTACAAGACTGCAGATGTCACGTTCGGCTTTTAAACCTGCGTTTCCCCATTTCGCCCCTCCTCACCGGGCTTTATGCTACGCTCTGTGGTTGGAGATTAGGGGCCTGGCAGGTAACTGAGCTAATGGTCACACAATAACCAGAGACAGCGATGCTCCCTCTTCGTTCATGTCTATGGAGTTTGTGCGGTGTGAAATTTCAAGCTCGTACACAGACACATGCACAGACGGGTTAGTGACGCAACACAAAAAGTTGAAAATTTTTCAACTTTTGCAGCTGTCGTCGTCGCCATCGAGTCCCATGTATGGGGTTCAGCCCGAGTAGCGGAAAACTGAGAGGCTTTTTACTCCTTGGTCGTTAAGCCGTTACCAAGAAACCAAGAGGGGAAATCTTAAACCATCAGCAATAAAACTGAAGTAGCAAAAGCTGTAGAGTACAACAGTTGTCTCATTATCAATTCTTCTAGCCATTACTGTCCATACTCAGCTAGCCTGCCTTCTATGCAGCTTGAAGGCTGGCTAATCATAAAACAGTACTAACATTAACCAAAACAAATGTGCCCACTGCATACAGTATGGCTACCCTTACATTTCACAGCTGGACTAACTGAGCTACCATCTTATCATCACTGTGTTGGTCCTTTGAAACATATCAAGGATATAAAGATATTTGTGAGTTCTGATGGTGAGAGCAGTCTCCATAAACTGAAGTGGATCAGTGTACTTACAACACACAAAGTAGAATCTATAGCTTGTACTCACTGTTTTGGGTGAGTGCGCTCAGCAGGCAGTCCAGGCTGCTCTCCGTGCTGTCAGTAGTATTGTCTGTAGATGCCAGCTTCAGCTTCTCCAGCGCTTCCCTAAGGCTCTCTGAAAACAAACACATCACTATTAGGACCACAGCGAGCAACTATCAGCAGCATCACCTGTGCTGATGATTTGTTTCAGCATCATGATTTGTGATGCTGAAATAAACTGTTTCGATCAGATATGGGAGTTGGAAAATGTTGAGTGTCATGCAATGGAATTCACACTGCTTGAGCCTTTCCATGTTTCATAATTTTAGAAGCCACAAACCAGAGTTCCCCCAATGCTTTATCAGCCTGGGGGCCACCAGACTTTACTTCCCTCTCCACCAAGCTAAGTGTTGTTTATTTTACAAAGGGAGTTTTATACAAGAGTTAACAGTAACAGTAAAGACAGATTAAGCTAGGTATATAGATGATGCAATTAACTGGGCATGAGAGCGTGAGCACCAACTGTGCCACCCTGCACCTGCCCGTTGTCTTCATACGCTAACAATATAATTTCAAAATTATGATGGTTGTTTGTTCACCTCTGAATTTTTGGAACTTTTAGCAAAAAGTTACAAACATTCTTGAGAGCAAGCACAGAATATTTTGTAACCGAACTTACAAAAATTCCTGAGAGCAAGCACAGAATTTTTGCCAATAAAATAGTTGGTGACTGATTCTCCACTTTTTACCTACACTTAAGATTTTCTTGAGGAAACCCTGCACAAACTTTTACTTTTACCTGTGCCAGAGCGGAAAGGTAAAGTGGAACAGAAAAGATTCATGGTTTTTAAAAATGTTTAACCTCATAGATCTGAAAAGTGCGGTGTGTACTTGCATCTAGCCCCCAGAATCAACCCTTGTAGAACCACCTTTGGCATCAGTTCAAGCTACCAGTCTACTGGGACATGTCTACACACTGAAAATGTATTCATTCATTTCTTTATTTAAAAAACTGTGAGGGGGCTGCAACGCATCGCCCTCTCTAAGGTGAGGTACACACCGACAACAGAAAATTTGCTATAGCGACCAGAGTCAGAGAGCGTTAGGGCAGTGGTCGAGATGAGAGAGGAGGAGTAGAGCTTATGAGTCTTAAGTCTGGTTCAATTGAATTGTCGGCCGATTTTCCAAACCTCTGTGACCACACATGAGCCGATAAAAGTACAACAGGCTTGATCGGTTCTTGTGTCCAGCCACACGGCAGGAGCAACACACCACACACAAACCGATTTTACTCACGAACATCCCGGTTCCAGAAGAAAATCCTGTAAAACCCCCAACATACCATACGTGACTTTAGAATAAACAAACACGGATGACTATGTAGAAGCAACAGTGATAGTTTATGGGCCATTTTAAGCGATAAAAGATATAACAAAAAGAAAAGGCGTATAATAAAAGACGGAGGGAGCAGCCACTATATTTGCTGCACTATGATTTGGAGGCGAGTTAGGTTTTTTCATAGTTAACATTTTTTCTTACACTATGTTTACATTGTTTTCTGTTCTGTGGTTACATTTAGCCTCACTGCTTAATTATATGATTTTTACTGCTTTGATGTTTACATTGAAAACAATGGCCACAAAATAACAGATAAGTTATTAAAATGTAATTTTAAAATCTTGCTGTGTGAACCAGGCTTGAATAAAGAACAGGGATTTAATGTTGTATTTTACTAGTCACAAATACAATCTACTTGCAATGCATATGCCTAGTGTCAGCGTCAAGCCCTGACTGAATGAATAGCCTTGTCGTAATAACCTCATGTTAATGAGGGATAGCTGAAAAGTTACTGGGTTTATCAACTGCTAGTTTCGCTCCAGCTCCTCTCCTTGTCATTTTTGTTGATATTCCTTGTACGAAATGTTGAATAAATGCTGTTACTTTCCACATATCATCTCTGATGACCACTGGACTCTCGGTTGCGTGATGTCAGCTGTTTGGGATTCACCTCCGTGCTTATGTCACTACACTTTCTAACTGTCACATTTAACAGGCTGCGTTCTCGTTCCTGATCGGGGAAAACCCCACACGCTGCGATAATCAGGACAAGACAATTCAACATGTTGAATATGCCCGATTTTAGATCGGAGCGGTAACACACCACACACTGCAGGATGATCGGCTACAATTATCGTAAGCGACAATCTTAGAACTCGGAACATTCTAAGATTGTCATAAGGGGAAAATTGGGGCAAAAAATTGTAAAATGTGCTATGTGAACTAGGCTTTAGCGGGCACACCAAAATGCAGAAGCCTTGTCTGATGGTTTATTAGGGAGCGCTGTAGAGGAATTAGGCCACGCTCACCAAATACTGGACTGCAATATTTTTGCAGTCCAATATGGTGGGGAAGGATCGATCACAGTGAATTTGGTGCAGTTCGTCTGAATATGTGGAATTTAGAGCCAAACGTATAGCAACGGCATCACCTGTGACTTCGCCTAAATGCCATGGTCACACCCTCCACTGAAAACTACTGGTGCTTTAAAGCAAGTGAGATCAACAAGATCTTTGTCACCTCACACAAGACCATCTTGATTAGGTCAAGGGGGTCACTTTGTGCTCTGAGGGAGTGGGGCTTAGATGACATCAGACTATGACGACATAGGACCATCATGCATCCAACCAGGATCACTCGTGCCGCGTTTGGTGCCATTTGACCTTTTTATGTGAAAGTTATAGCATTTTGTTTGATTTGGCAAGTATGCCAAGTTTGCCACTTGGCCATGCCCCCAGGTGGCAAACTTGGGGGCATGGCCATTTTAGAGGGTATCTCCAAGAGACTTTTTTTACAAGATTTGGAGGGGGGAATCCACTCACTACTGAATTTTAGATCTCTACCACCTACAAGTTGTCCTATCTCACGTTAACATGGACCTAAAACTGTCTCATAATTCACAAATGCACAGACCAAGATTCACAAATGCACAGGACGAGACCCACAAATGCACAGGACGAGACCCACACTTGTATTTTTGATGCAAACACAAATATATCTTGATTTACAAGCCGTTTCTGGCTGGTGAATTGCGCTGCATTTGTGTGTGAATTTTGAGACTCCCCTGACATCTCAAAATTCAAGTCTTTTTTTTAATAAATGGTCTATCTGATTGGATGATCAGCAACCAATCAGACAGCTTCCTTGTCTCACCCAATCATAGGAACGAAGGCTTATTCTAATTGTAGGGCTTCTTATTAAATAATAAAAATCTGACAAAGTTTCGGCTTTTTGGAGCCTTTACCATATTCAAAAACTCAAACTTCCCCCAAAATTGTCCCCCAACTAAAATTTTTGGATTCTAGTGGAATCATAAGTGGGTGTGGCCAAAGTGATCTACAGCGTCCCCTAATGTATGGAGCTAAAACTGTCTCATAATTCACAAATGCACAGACCAAGATCCACAAATGCAAAAGATTCACAAATGCACATATACTAGTCAAAATTTCTTTTAAGATATCTCTAAACGAACCACTATGGACAGATTTTTTTTTTCTCAGTGAAGCTTAAAAACTGCATTTTTTTTTCTACCATTATCGGTTTCCTGAAAGAATCAGACTGATTTTTTACACAGCTTTTCTATTTAAGATATTTTATATTGACATTCTGACTAATCATAATGACATTACTGATATCTTGAATATGTATTCTATATAGTCTAAACATCCCTGACTTGCGTAGCAATTTGAAAGTTTAATTAAACAATGAAAAATAGAAAAAACGAAAAAAGATGTTAGAAAATCATTTTCATGTTGAAAATGGATTGACAATATCAATTTTAGCTTTTCAAAGCTGTTTTTAAGTGCATTTGGTTTGTCGGAAGTGTATAAACAGGAATCTTTTTGCAGATATCAGAAGCAGTCTTATAGTTCATGAAGTTTTGCTATCTCCGCATTTCTAACATTGTCGAGCTCTTTCTAATTTGTGGCATTTACTTACAATTTTGTGCAGGAAACATAAAATTCTGCACGCAACTGTTTGGACAGCACAAAGGGGCTTCCACGCCATTCTTAATTCCGATATCTAAAATTGTAATTTTGACTAGTGATAATTACGTTCAAGATATCTTAAATTGTAAATACGGATATGTGTCCCGTCAAATGACAGATCCAGCAATGTCATTTGAGATATCTTGAAAGAAATTTTATCTTGTGAAAATTTAATTGAATATATCTTGAATTATTATCGTTACCAGTCAGAATGTAAATGCAGATATCTAAAATTATCATTCAGGATAGTAAAAGTGTAGTTTTATCTAGTCAAAATGCATTTTTAGATATCTAGAATGTAATTACAGATAATCAGACGAAACCGAATTTATGTTAAAACGGCTTTCCATATAGATAGATATTTCACTTACTGCTCCTCTGTCACTTTTAGAAGCCTGGCTGACGTCTAAACTGTCGGTGCTTCATCATAGCTACGGCACTGTTGGAAGGGGTTAATGTGATTGGCTGAAACATAGGTTACCCCAATGTGGGGCTTCGTTCCTATGATTGGGTGAAACAAGGAAGCTATCTGATTGGTTGTTGATCATCCAATCAGATAGACCATTTATTAAAAAAAGACTTGTGAATTTTGAGATGTCAGGGGAGTCTCAAAATTCACACACAAATGCAGCGCAACTCAGGCTAGAAACAGCTTGTAAATCAAGATATATTTGTGTTTGCATCAAAAATACAAGTGTGGATCTAGCCCTGTGCATTTGCGAATCTAGCCCTGTGCATTTGCGGATCTCGTCCTGCGCATTTGTGGATCTCGTCCTGTGCATTTGTGAATCTTTTGCATTTGTGAATCTTGGTCTGTGCATTTGTGAATTATGAGACAGTTTTAGCTCCATACGTTAGGGGACGCTGCAGAGCAATTTGGCCACACCCACTTGCGATTCCACTAGAATACAAAAATTTTAGTTGGGGGGGGGGGGGGACAATTTTGGGTGAAGTTTGGTAAGTTTTTGAATATGTTAAAGCCTCCAAAAAGCCTAAACTTTGTCAGATTCTTATTATTTAATAAGAAGTCCTGCGATTAGAATAAGCCTTTGCAGCGCTTTGCTGCTTGGGCCTAATTATCCCCATACGTACACCTGCACAAAATATACAATCATACAATCCTGTTTATTGTGTTAGAGACACCCATTAAATTTTACACCAGATCATCATTCCTGTACTTGTTGAAAATCAAAGGCAACCAAAAGGTTCTACGTTCATTAGGAAAATACAAAGTTGTTAAACAATACCATCACTAATAAAAGAAAATATATGAAAAAGAAAAAAAGGTGTGGTCTAATGGTCTCTGGAGTTAAAAAACAATTTGAAAATGTGAGTCTTTACAAGAGATTTGAATTCAATTACTGCTCCAGTAATGCCAACCATTTGTCTTTGCTGCAGAGCTTAAAATCAAGAGACCGGATGAAAGGCTTCTGAATAGCAATTTGAATTGGAATAGAAATGGGTCTGGGCTTTGAATGGGTCATTCCAAACTAGGGGTGCACTGACTCCAGTTTTCTGGCCGGACCTGTCGATTCCCATTTTGTCTGGCAACAATTTTTTTTTTTTTTTGTCAGAAGAGTTGCTTAAAAAAATGACAGTTGCTATTGTGGCAACAGTAGGTTAGCATTAATGGATAAATGGTAAATAGTAGGAAAAAGTAGGAAAGTGGGCAGGACATACATTTTGATGCCATAAGAATATCAGTGAGAAATCACCAGTGCCGTTTCAGTGCTATAATGAGCTGTGAGACTTGATTGAGATGTTCACACTTGATTAGTAACTATTTGTTTCAACAATATTAGATAAGGAAGATCTGTGATGGACTGGCGTAAGAAGGGTGTAAGAAAATGAATGGATGGATAAGGAAGATTAGATATAGGTCTGTAAATGCAAACCAGAACACATGTCCATTGTTTTGCTTGCCATCTGAAAAACGTTTATGAGAAAAGAACTGGATTGCATTTCTATGGGTAGAGTTGATATGTGGCTTTCTCCTTGTGTTCAGTCATGATGAACAATTTTGGCAATAACTGAAAGTTGTGCTTTGCAAACCTTGCACTTTTATTCCACTGTGGGAACGAGTCATATTGCCTATAGATTAAGAGCAACTTCTTCCAATAATCCAGAAAGGTCTGATGAAAAGCATTCTCAGTCATGCTTTTCCTGCATGACGGAGCATCATTTAACAAGGTAAAAGTTATCAAGTGGCTCAAAAATCCACGCAGGTTCATTTTGGACTTATGGCCAGAAAAGTCTCCAACTTTCAGTCCTAAAAATATTATGTGGTTGGTTCCTATGGTGGCCCAGAAAGGTCAATAAAATGCAAAAACCATAACATGACAGCAACCAAAAACCCACATGCTTCGAATAAAGTTATGCTTAAAAGAAGAGGTATACAAAAAACAGAATGCATGTGAGAAAACAGAAGTTATGCTAAAAACGAGTTTTACTAAAAACTAAAGTTACGCTAAAAATGAAAGCTATGCTAAGACGGAAGGTATGCTAAGACGGAAGGTACGCCCTTCTGGGATATTGTAAGATTTCTAAAAGGAGGCAAAGAAACAGAAGCACTAAGGAGTCAAAGAATCAAAGTGTTTTTTCTTCTGCAGTATTCTATAACAAACCTCTTGTTTTCAGTATATATACTGGCCATGATTTCTGGTTTCATTACACACAGCAGCCAATCAGTGACAAATTACTGTTTTTTTTTTTGTTTGTTTGTTTTGTTAAAAAAACAACAACAAAAAACTGGTCAAATTTTGACTATGTGCCTGACAAACTATGGTCAAAATGGACCATAGTTTGGTCCATTTTTACCAAACACTAACATAACTACTGATGTGAATTTTGATTGCAACACTGAAAAAAATAAACAAACCGAGATACACTTATCTGTTGCTCAATAGCCAATACTGGCTTCCTTCTAAAACAGTGCTGGCCAATTTAGACTTTCTTTAAGCAAGTCCATTTGGTGAGTTCTATTTTAAATCAACATTTACATTTTACAAACACTGACCAAAAGGGGAAAAATATCTGCAACTTTTTTGATTGAAGCCATTGCTTAGAATCCAATGGAAAACATAGACATTAAGTATTATCCCCACTTATGCACCAAAGAATATCTTCTCATGTCTACTCAATAAAATCAAACAAAGGAGCACCAAAAGCCATGTTTGTTGATGCATTTCAAAAAAGAAAAAAGTGAGACATTTCAGTTCTGAACCACTTAATGACCTGACTTTATAGTAACTGACCTGCTAATCACAAGTGCCAACATCAATCACTGCCTGGTTGATCATAAAAACTTTACTGTCTGATTTTAATTATGAGTATGACCTAAGCTAATCAACAACATTCAGTACAACAGCAAAAAGGTTAACAACATAGGTAACTAAATGAAGTGATACAAAAGCTCTGTTTTAATTGATCTCCTCAAAACTGTCCAGTAAGTTACAATACTGCACTGCCTGAAAATTTGGTTCTCCGTTATTAAATTAAGTCCCGACTTAGTGAATCATCTCGTCATATACTTGTTAAATATACAGCTCAAACTGGTAATGACTGTAGATATTGACTCCTGCCATTTTATGACAGGTTATATCTTCAAAAGCTACTAATAGTGTGATATAATCGGTCCAGATGCCACACTGAAATGCCTGCAGCATGCCAAGGATTCAGAAACAATCCCATACTCATTATCATCAGAAACCAGTGGAGACCATGGGAGCAGCAGAAACAGCATCAAAAGGTGGGCTGCTTGATCCTATTGCATAATTGCTGTGGGATGGAGCAGTGCCATCTTCTCCATCAACACCACGCTGCCATTTCACTAGAGAGCCCATTCTTTTCACGGCGAACCCTCCAGGGACCAATGGGGCAAGCCACAACACATATGTGTTGCCAACAGCACAACAAGCAAGAAAATAGAATGATGGAGATGCAGAAGCTACCCCACCCCGAGAAAGGGGTGGTGTGCGCGCACACATACGTTGGTCCCAATCAGCTCTTCCTCCTATGACTGAACGATCACTACGGTGGCAAAACCTAGGGTCCCACCCAGGCTGCTGTGTGACAGAACCTATTCTCGTGCGATAAACATGTTAGGTTTCCATTGAATGAAGACAATTGTTTGCTAACTCGGCTCACGGTTAGCCGTTTACTCACCCATCTCAGCAGGATGTCGCTCCAGAAATCCGAGAGAGGGAGTTTTAAAACCGAGCCGTAGCAGCGGAGGCCCCGCTTTCCGCCTGGATCCGGGTGCAAGCAGCTGCTTGATGTGAGCTATAACTAGCTAGCTTATGGAGCCGGAGGAGTAGCTCCAGCAGCAGCCGGGTTTTCCCGTTTGGAGAAGACGCTGCCGTACCGACCTGTGCTCCGGGAACGATCAACTTAACGCTGTTTACTTCCTCTCATGCCCACACCAACAGGCCACACTCACTGATCAGCGATTCCCTGAAATTTTGTCTCACTCTGACAAGGTTCCGTCAAGACATGAGCTAGCTCGGAGAAGCCAACTTCCGCTCTCATCCTTCAAAATAAAACAACTTGATTTACAAAGTTCTCACCCCTAGATGGCGGTAGAACTTCAAAAATGCGGATAAATGACTGGTCTATAGTTTTCAGTACAGTTAAACAAATGTCGTACTTAAGGACAGAGTAGTAGGGCCATACTAAGAAAGAAAAAAAAACTAAACATATTTAGTTTCATCATTGTGTAAAGACAGAAGGAGGTGTGTATGGAGCTGTGTGTATATATATATATATATATATATATATATATATATATATATGTGTGTGTGTGTGTGTGTGTGTGTGAGACCACGAGGTCATCTCTTCATGCAAGTTTTACAACAGTCATTCCATGGTTGCCAACTTAGTGACTTTTTTCGCTATGTTTTGCGCACACACACAAAAAAATTTAATTTCAGCAAGTCAGGTTTTTTTAAAGATTCGAGATCGGCCACAAAATTGCAGTCAGTGCATCGCTGATTTCTTTTTGATCTTTCTGCAGAACGATTGTTTACTGCAATCAGTGTATTTTGTAAAGTCGACCCTTCGCCAGGAATAGGAGAGTTCCTCCCACTGCTGCTTGCTGGAGATTAAAGCTAATTCCGCTTTTTTAAGTTCACATTGAAAGTGCGAGCAGAGCAGTCGCATTATTTTTCTGTGATTTTTGCTGTTTTCTTGCTCTTTAAAGTATTCTGTTGTGTGTTTGCAGCCACGGAAGCCCATTTCAAAGCATCACTGACATTTAGCGTGGTTGAAAATACAAACACAGCTGCGCTGGATGGAGGATAAATCAGCCACTGGGTTTAGATGTACTCACCACTTGGAGCTGGCTTTCGA